>JAYKAV010002761.1:523173-545673 GCA_035582835.1 Phoebastria nigripes
GAGGAGAGGAGAGGAGAGGAGAGGAGAGGAGAGGAGAGGAGAGGAGAGGAAATGAAGACTCAGCATATGTTTCTAAAGAATCTAGACACCTGCTTTTGACATGAAATTGCTAATGCTAACAGTTCTCCCAGCCTGGCTATTTTGCTTGCCTTCTGCACACAAGCAACATATGAAGTAAGAAAAAGAGTGAGAGAGAAAAGAAAGAAGAAAGAAAGAGAAGTAAGAAAAATAAAGAAAGGAAGAAAGGAAGACAGAAAGGAAGAAAAAGAAAAGAGAAGAAAGAGAGAAAGAGAAAAAGAGAAAGCAAAAAAGAGAAAGAAAAGAAAGAATGAATGAATGAAAGAAAGAAAGAAGAAGAAAGAGAGAAAGAAAGGAAGAAAGGAAGGAAGAAAGAGAGAGATGGAAGGAAAATTAATATATTAGTAGCAGTAGTAGTACCCACAGCAGTATCACTGTCATTCACTGCAATATGTCTAAACATTCATAAATGTTTTATGCATCCTAAAATGCCACATACAAGGGATACAGCATCCCACTGAGGTTAATGAATGAATGAGGTGCCCTTGAAGGTTAATTTGCACAAACAAAAGGTCAAGGGACATCTTCAAAACAAAATATTGATTAAAGCAAGTTAAATGTTTTGACTTGAAGGAGACATGAAGGATTAAAAAGCAAAATAAAGCAGTATGGATAAGAAAGGAACAGGAAAGAAAAAACACCACCCCCAGACACAAAGGAAATGGTAGAAAACATATCTGAATCAGCTAGTCATCTGCTAACAAGCTGTAAAGATTTCCAATGACAAGTTGTCACATTAGTTTAGTGAAACTGAAGCAGCACTTATCCCTTTTCCTGTGCTTAATCTCTCAGCGAGCTGCACAGAAACATGCTACCACGTTTAATAGGATTAGTTTAGTTCACTTTCTCCTCTCTGGAGGTTGTGAGGTTTTTTGTTGTTTTTTTTTTATTATTATTTTTTAACAATTCTATTTCCATCAATGCCAGGTTCTTGAATTAAATTGCACTCTGCTGAACCACCTAGGTTGCATTCACTCTCCAGGTTAAAGGCATTTTCTTCCAAAGGTTTCCTCTTTGAAAGGAGGAGTCAGGGCAAAGGGAAGCGAGGAAAGGCCCTAAATTCAGCAATTACACACATCAGGCACCCAGTTCTCCTCTTTCTCATAGACACAACTGATGATGCTTTATTGATATCAGTAGAGTTATTTTTAATTCACATCAGCATAAGTAAGAGCAGAATCAGGCCTTTGTGGTTGCGGGGTGTTCTTTTTATGCATGAGAGTACTTGGACCTTCCCCACCCCTGAAAAAAAAGGAAAAAAAAAAAGAAAAAAAATAAAAGAAAACCTGCTATGTATTTGCAGCCCCATTCTCTCATTTAGTTGGAACAGACACAGCAAGGAAAATGATCAAAGAAAAGGCAGTTTCAACAATATACCCCTGTCACTTCCAATTTTGTTGTCAGACTCCAAAGGGACAGAGGAATCACCCATGGTCATGGGCACACTGCAAAAGTTTTCCTAAGTTTCTTGCATCCGTTTTCTTTTTCCCCTTAACGAAAGAAATGCAAGCACAGAAAGCTGTCAGCTTGCAGCAAACCTTTTCTCTTCAGAGGCACCAAAATTTGGAGGAGGATTTATTTCTGATGGGACAAACCCTGCAGCTGAACACAGACCTGACAACCCCCATATCTGGAGGAAATGTGGTATTTTGACCTGAAGTTTGTGACACACACCGAGCGTTAGTCAGAGGCGGAGGGGCAGGAGAACCCGCAGACCAGAGCACACCCAGGCTTTGAATCCAAACTTTGTGGATTTATTGATGGATTAATTTTTGTTGGGATCCAAACCACCCATCACTCAGAAAATAAACAGTGTGACTAGCTTATAATCTATTAATTACCAGGAAAAGGACCTGGGACTTCCACAGGAGTTTGAAGACAGACTGGAATGTACAACAGTTCACTAGCAGGGACCACGCTTGCAGTTGGTTGGGGGACTGGAGGCAGAGAGGGACAGAAACAGCCACGGACCCACCCAGAGCACCAAGAGGCTGGCCCACCGCTGCCCAAGCCACCAGGCCCTGGAGAAGGCACCAGGGACAACTTTGCTCACTACAAAACCTGAACATGAGCTGCTGGCACGGGGGTCCCCTGGACCCCTTCTCTGAGGGATTAAATTCTGGAGGAAGAAGAGCTTTTCCTCCACCTCTAAAATTTGGGTGATGGGTGGGGGATTACTTCTGCTGCTGAGCTTTGAAACATCAACTTGCATTCCTTAAGAGGCTGCCTATCCCCCAGGATTAAAAGACAGAAAGGGTCTGGAGCATTCAGTGCCAGAGAGGGTGTGTGAGTGGAAAGCATGCATTTCATTCCAGTTGGGCTTACTGCTGTGGCAGGTCACAGGGCCGGTGTGTTTAGACTTCAAAAAGTTGCAAGACACGGGGCTGGAGGAAGGTAACCTGCAAGCAGCTACAGAAACGAGGCAGCAGGGCCGGATTGTAGGTGGAAGCCTGCCCACAAGGTACCCATGGCTGGGGCCAGGCTGGCTGCCACTGCTCTGCCGTGTGACCTTGGGGACATCGCTTCACTCCCAGTGCCTCAGTTTCTCTTTTGGGTAAATCAACAGTGGTCGCAGTTAAGTTGAGCCCCGGTGGTGACAAGCTCAGTGTCAGAGGCAGCCATTTATTTATTTACTAGCGTTTGCACGATTCAGCTTCACCTCTACGTGTATCCCAGTGTCCTTTAAAAGAAAAAAAAAAAAACAAAGGAAAGAATTCAAGCGAGTCATTCACCCGCCAAATTTAGCCTATCTCCCCCTGCGTCCAGCCACACTTCTGCACCCTTGTTCCGCAGCCCCTGCAGCAATTACAGCTACAACGGGAGGCCGAACGTGTCACCCCGGCAAACCGAACCCCCAAGAACAAGCAGGGAGCGAGCCCTCCCGCCGAGGCCGGGCCGGGCCGCCTGTGCCCGCCTCTCCGCGCCCGCGCAGCGCAGCGCGGGCCGCCGCCGGGGCTGCTTGCCGTCGGGGCGCCGCGGGCGGACCGCCCCAGCCCCCTCGCTCCCCGGCGGCGGGGGGGCCCGGCGCCCCTAATTCTGAAGGTGTCACGTTCAAACAACTCGCGGCGAAGCCGTCCCGGCGGGCAGAGGCTTCCGCGGGCCCGGAAGGCGCGACCGGCACCGGGCACCGCTCCGGGACCGCCCGGCGCTCGGGCTGGGGGACGAAAGCGGTAGCAGCGGAGCGCCCCGGGACGCGCCCCGTTGCACCGGGGATTTGCGGTCACCCACGGCGCTGAAGTGGCCAGCGCCGGCCCCGGGAGGGGCGTCGGACCCAGGCACGGCTTGCGAGGGCGCCCGGCCGTGCGGGGTTGCCCAGCCCGGCGAGGAGCGGGGCTCTCTCCCTGCCGCGGGGGCCGGGGAGGGCAGCGGTTAAAGCAGCCCCGCGGCCCCCTCGCCCGGCACCGCCGCGGCCGCGCCGGGCCAGGGCTGCCGCCTGCCGCCGTGTGCGCCCCGACGTGCCGGGCGCTGCGTCCCCGGGGGAGGCCGGCGCTGGCGGCGGCCCCGAAAGGCTTCGCCTCCCGCGCGGGTGCCGGGCTCTAGGGCGGGCGTTACCGGCTGTGTCTCCTCGTGATCCGCCGGCCGGGGCAGCGGCAGGGAGATTTATTTTTCTTAACTCGGGAGCACCTTCCGAGCGGCAGCTCCGGCAGTGTGACGGGGCCGCTTCGGCCGGTCCCGAGCGATTTCTTCGTGATCCGCGGCGGGTGGTTTGTCACATTACCCACCCACCCGCGCTAGTGAACCCGCTCCCCGCCGCGGAGGCAGCGCGGAGCCGCCAACCGCCCCGACGCGGCGGCCAGCCCGGCCCCGCCGGCGGGCAGCGGGGAGAAGAGTGGCTGCGGAGAGCCGCGCCTTTCGCCCCCGCGGGGAGCGGCTGGCAGAGGCGGGCAGGACCGGGGGGGGGCGGTTTGCTGCCCGTGCCGGCTCCCAAACTTCGGCCGCGGAGGCTAGCCCTCGCAGCGCGCCCCGCCGAGGGGCTTCCGCGCCCGGCCAGCCCTGCGGGAGGCGGCGGGGCTGCCCGCACCCACGCGTGGGGCTGGGCGCCGCGGCTCGCCTCTAGTGAGATAGATCCTTAAAGTGGAAAGGGGGGGGAAGCGGAGCGGCTCCCCGCGCCGCCAACAGCAGGGCGGGCAAGGGGCGAGGCGCGGCCCGGCCCCTCGCCGCTGGCACGGAGCTGCGGCGCAAGTTTTGGCAGGGGCGGCCCGCGCCAGCCCTTCCTGCCCTCGCCCCCTCCGGGATCTCCCCTCCACTCGGAGCTCCCTCTCCCGCCGGCCCAGGCGCTCCGCACGGCAGCCCCGAGGGGCGGGCGCGGACGGGCCTGGCGAGGCAGCGCCGTCCCTACCTGCCGCCGAGCGCCCTGCAGCGCTCCGCTGCCGCCTGTCCCTCCGCAAGACGTTATTCCCCCTCCTCCATCTATTCCCCTGCCGCCTGCCAGCCTAAGGCTGTCCTGAGGCTGTTTTCCGACGGGAAGCCTCGCCTCTCCGCCGGCAGCGGCCGGGCGACCCTCCGCGGCAACCGGGGCGGGGGTGCGGGCGCTCCCTGCCCCACGCCGCRGCAACCCGCGCTCACGGCGGGACAAAGCGCGCCCGGCAGGCTTTGGTCCGGATTGCAGCCCGGACCTGCTGGGAAAATCGTCTCTTGGGTTTTTTTCCCCAAAGAAATTTTTTCCCAAAGCTTTCCCGCCGGAGCCGGCCGGGAGCGGGCTGTGCGGAGCTGGGGATGGGTTTAAGCTGACCGAAACTTGGGGCGCGCTGTTCAGGGGGCCGGGGCCGGCGCCGCCCGCAGCGAGTACCCGGGTTTCGGCACCGCCGGGTGTTCCACGCGCCGCAACCTGATGCTCGTTTCGTGTTTATTTTCTGCCTCGCACGTGGAAAGTGACCCGCGCGGCTCCCGCTTACAGCCCCGCGATGCGCGGCAGAGCCGCTGCCCCTGCGCGCCGGCGAGGGACGCCGTTGCCGGCAGGTGGGCAGCCAGGGACCCGTTTCTCTTAAAGTTTGTGACCCGCGTGGGGGCAGCGCCCGCGAGCGGGGTTTTGCTTCACCGCCCCGATGCTTAACGCGTGAAAGACGCGCACCCTGGGGCAGCAGCCCCCGCGCCCCGGCACTCCTCTGCGGAAGCCCTCCCGCGAGGAAAACTTTCCCGCGTGGGGCACCGCGGAGCATCTCCCGCCCCCGCGGGGATGACTTTCCTAAAGTTTCTCTCCCTCCCCACGCGGGACGGCTTTTGTCCGCCCCCCGCCCGTGCGCGGCGGAGCGGGGGGGCGCCCCGTCGGGCCGCGGCTGCCGGCGCTCCCGCCCCGTGTCCGTCCGTCCGTCCGTCCCCCCACGCAGGTGCGCGGCCGCCGCCACCTTCCCGCGGGGGCGGGGCGGGGCGGCCCCTCCCCCCCGCTCTCCCCTCTCCCCTCTCCCCGCTCCTGCCAAGTTCTCCCCGTCCCCCCCGTCCGTCCCAAGGAGCCTCCCGATTGGGCGCCGGGCCGGGCTCACGTCACTCCGAGCGTGACGTCTAGTCTTCCTGTTTCCTTCAGCTGTGTCTTAAAGTAAATCTTGTGGCGGTGCGGAGCGCTCGCTCGGCTCGGCCAGCCCAGCCCAGCCCAGCCCTGCCCCGCGCCCCGCCACGCGCCGCTCCGCGCCACTCCGCCCCCGCGCCGCTCCGCGCCGCTCCGCGCCGGCAGCCCCGCGGCCGCTGCCCGCCCGCCCGCACTCGCCCTCCCTCGCCCGATTATCATATTCATCAGCGGCGGGGCTCGCCGGCGGCGCGCGCGTGTCCGCGCGTGTCCGAGTGTGTGCGCGTGTGTGCGTGTGCGGGGCGCGTGTGGTGGGTGCATGTGTGTGTGCGTGTCTCCCTTCCTCTCTTTCCACCGGCAAAAAAAAAAGAGGCTCAGTTTCGTCGCCTTTGCACGGAGTAAGTACCCGCTCCCTCCCCGCGCCCCCTCCTTCCCTCCCGGCTTTTTCGGCCTTTTCGGGTCTTTTTTTTTTTTTTTTTTTTAAATTCGCACTTGCTTGGGCTGCTTTAAATGGTCAGGGGGAGGAAATGAAATCCCCAGCAAAATACTGATCACCCTTATCAAACCTGTGCTTCTTTTTCCAGGGGGCAAAATTGCAATGACTTTATTAGCTGAGTAGTTTTAATTCCCCAGTAGATAAAGCGGTCAGGATTTGTAAGCGCCGAGCCCGATGGAGCGCTCACCGTAGCCTGCCCAGGGCTGCAGAGTAAGTGACCTGCTCGTCATGAGGTGATCCTCCCCTCTTCCCCATCGTTCGCTCTCTGCCACCTTTTGTGGACTGGTCTTTATTTTGTTCCGTGGGTTGGAGGACAGTTATTTTATTCCGTGGGTTGGAGGGCAGTTTTGCGGGGACGGAAAACGCAGCCGGTATTTGGCTTCTTTTTGTTGTTCCGAGCTTCCTCCTCCCCCCTTCCCCGCCGAAGTTCCCCATCCCCTGCTCTAAACTCCTGCTCCGGTCCTCTGAGCCTCCTCTTTGTCTTGTTTATTATAGCTGCCTTTCTTTTTGTCTCTTCCAATTTGCTTGTCATTTGCATGTCGCTAGTTCTCCTTTTTAACCCGAACCGGGAAGGGCAGGGACTTTTTATTCTTATTCTTCTTGTCCTTGCAATTACTTTTTCGTTTCCAAGGGTGGGACGAGCTGCGAATTGTGGAAATGTATAGAAAATGGGATTTGAGTGGTAGGTAGCGAGCACATGAGAAGAGATCAAATGCAAGTCGCGGGATAAGAGCCTTGATCTGGGAAAAGATTAGGATTATTGGTACTTTCTGTTTGTTTGGTTGTTGTTTGTTTTTTCTTCGGAGGGGGGATTTAATTTTTTCTTAGCCTTTGATGGAGATCTTTCTTGGCCTTTTTCATTTTCTGTTTATCGGCTGAGTGACCCGGAGCACTTTGCCATGTGTTTAAACGGAGTTAAAGCGCAGGAGGGAACGGTGCTGGGGGGCGTGGGGGCTGCGCGGAGGGGGCGCGCAGGGCCCTGTTTGGGGTGAGCGGCCCGGGATGGCGGGGGGGGGGGCACCGAAAATGCGGGGCCCACCGGGCAGCCGGGGCACGGCTCCCCGGCACCGGGCACTCCGCGGGGGCGGAGCGGGGCCGCCCTGGGGTCCGCGCGTCTTTGCGGAGGAGGGGAGAAAGTTGCGCGTATCCCCCGCGGTGGCTTCGCCGCGGGGCGGCGGCTGGCAGGGCAGAGCCGCCGGGGCAGGTGCGGAGCGGCTGCGGGGCGCGGGGGGTCCCGGCCGCCGCCTCCCTGTGCCGCTGGGACGGGTGGCGGGGTCAGCCGTGGGAAGCAAGTCGATAAAAAAGTGTCTGCGGCCGGTCTGTGCGCCCAAAATGCGCGTCCGAGGCGGGATGGGGCTCTCGGAGGGGTCAGCGTCACGTACGTGTGCCCCGTCTGCGGAAATAACAGATACGGAGGATATGAACTTAATATCTTCGACTAAGTAGGAGATGTCAATCACGGCTGGCGGGGGAAACGGCTGCAGGCTAGAGGTGCCCTTGAATGTCGGGCAAAAGTTCCCCGGGTGAGAATTTGGAAACCCGCTAGTTTCCCACAGGTCCCGGGTGCTCGTGGCGAATGCTGTGGTGTTTGTGGCTGCGTGGTGAGTGTCACCCCAAAACCCTCATCTGGGTCTGGGGACGGGCAGGGGGCACATGGAAGCGCATCCGCGGCCGTTGCTCGGTGGCGGTAGGGTCCGGTGCTGTCTAATGCAGGGTACAGAAACATGGCTGTGTCACCGCGAGGTGTAAAAGCTCAGATTATTTGTCACTTCCATCATCTGTAGAGGTTTGGCAGTACGCAGGATGAATTATACGGAGGCAGTTTCCTTACCCGTAGATTTGCATGTGGCACATACCCTTTATGTCGTCTTCTCGCAGTTTTTCTGTGAGTTGCCATCAATCACGTAAAGTTTACGACCACTGCAGCTCGTTTTGCATTTATTTTATCTGCTTTTTGTCCAGAGCTTACCTTTAACAGCAATATCACATACTGTGAAATGTTCATTAATACTCAAGGGTAGACAGAGTATCAACATTTCATGAGTTGATCTGTGATAAAAAGTACAATGTATATACTTTTCGCTAACAGCTCCCTATTAAATTATTCTGTAAAGTATCTTACATTCGCTGAATGGCACTGTCAGTATATACAGTTAACTTTCCTGCCAGTTGAACTCCGAGGCCTTTCAGTTTATATGACTTGTCTTTTTTATGATCGGTTGATAAATTAAGATAGTTGTAAGAATGGACACATTTTGAAATTGGAGTTTAATTTGATTCAGGGCAGAATTCTAAATACTGCAATTTGTACTCTCTAGCTCATGATTTATTCTGTCTCAAAGTGCAGCCTAACTGCTAGATTAACTAATTCAAGAATTGTGATTTAACGACACCATGTAGCATGGAAAAAAAAATCTTGGAAAACTTGGGCTGAGTTCGTAGCAGGAATCTTGCGAACGTTTCAGTATTGTCTCTGCACAGAGACCATGTGAGTTATTTTCTTCACCATCAGTGAAATAACAAGGACCAAACTGGCTTGAGAGGAGGAAAATGTTTTCAATTTTCTACCTTGAGCAGCTCAATTTCTTTTTCTCATTCAAAGAATCTGTTTCCTCAAGCAGTGCCGAACATGGATACGTGATGGAGGGCCGTGCATCTCCCCAGAATAAAGGCCTGAACTAATGAGATGCCGAATCCTCCTGTTAGTGAGCTCTGTCAGTTCTCCCTGTAGTCGATGGGCACTGAGGATGTTTGGCATTCACGGGAATTGCTGATTGCCTTGCTGGATTGGGCTCTGGGTACCACCAGGTTCATAAAACAAGGGTTGCTTTTTTCTTTAAGGCTAAAGAGCAGGTAGCGTAATTTTGAAGTAAATCAGGCTCTAATTTTTACTTCTTCTTCTTATGGAGAAATCCTAATAAAGTAGTTGTTACTGCACAAATAGTTGCTCATCATTTCTGCCTTGTTTCAGATTCTTTGATTAGACGTCTCAGCTAAGGGAGTTAGATAACCCCTTCTCCCAAGAAAACTTGTGTCAGAGCCGTACAAAAAGGTAGTACTTTCTCATTAGTGGCTAACGTGATTTTAGCACCGAACAGATCTATGGTGAATAGATGTCATCTGTTCTTCAGATTTTAGCTGTGGTTTTGTGTGTGAAATGCTGTTGACTGGAATAATTTTCATCCTGCGCTTCCTGGCTGATTCTGGCAAAGCCATACCCTGTGTAGCGCTTTAGAGTGAAAGATCTAAATATTTCTATTAGCAGAAGCGTGTTAAATTTCTTGTGTGGTGTTGGCATAACGGGCTGACATGAAGCAGGCAGATGCTGGACCAAAGAAAGTAGTCGGCTTGTGAAAAGATAGGAACAATTTCAGCTCTATAAACTGCTATCTCCTTGAATTCATCCATGAATATTCGTCAAGTTTAGCACTTCACTGCTGTGTATTTAATGGCTGTTTAGGTTAGGCTAGGGTCCTTCAGAGCGGCTGAGGAGGGTGAGTTTGAATTTACATCTCCTTTGCATCTCATAGGTGTATGAATTAATCAGGAGAAAATGATCAGCGTCTTTGTAGATCAAGATGAGTTAACAAAATTGATTACAGAAATTGATTTATTTGTAATGAGTGTGGTTAAATACCTGACATCATATTCCTTTCTAAAGACCATTCTAGCCAAAGGTTTGGTAACAGTAACTCTTGGATACCTAGAAATTAATCTGTTTCCTGTTAAAATGTCAATGCATATCAAATAGATATGAAATAAACCCATGTCTGTGGCTGCTGTGCTGTTAAGAGGTTATTCATAGCTACATTTTAATCATATCTCCTTAAACAAAAGTTTTGAAAGTGAATTTGTAAATAAAATACTGCAAGCTGTGTTTATGGATGGACTTAGAAAGTGCTGAGGCCCTTGGTATGATTTTTAATTACATGGGCAAGGAAAATGTTCGGTTTCTGAGAAAGCCGCATCGTGCGAGTTGAGGCTCAAGATGTGGAGGGTAAATTTAATATAAACTACACTTGGCATGCAAGGAGTATCAAAAGGGACATGTAAAGCAATTTCAACCTTCACAAATTTAAAACTCTGTAACTCGGAAATAAATGATGCTTCTGAAGATTTCTACATAGATCTTGACAACCTAAGCTATCTTTCTATATATATATAAGCTATCTTTTCTATGTATTTCTGGATAGCTGTACAGGGACATTAGATGTATGAAATATAGTTTTGGACAATGTGCAGCCAAAGTACTGGTACTACGTAAAGGACACAAACTTCCTAATTATTTTTTTTCCCCCCAAGAGTTCCCTATTTATCCAGTTCTAATCAGTATCAAAGTCTGCCTTCGTGGCTGGGATTTTGCATCCCGCGGTACGTGCCATTCCACTTCCCTTGAGGTGTGAATTGGTTTTGGTCCTCCAAGACCAAAATATTAACTGGCTGTTCTGTTTTGTCAGGCCAAAGTAGAACTATTTCTCATATTTAAGCTGAAAGGCACATCAGCCTTAAAGCTGGCAGTCTGCGGGCTTGGAATAACACCAGGGCAAATGGGAGACGTTGCTTAATACCCAGGTTAAGTATACGATAACTCCGATGCTTTCAGCTTCCAGCGAGGGAAGGAGGGGGCATCGCTCCGGAGCACCTCCTGCCGCATGTTTGCGGTGGCAGGAATGGACAGGCGAGCAGCTGCTGGTACGGGGGCTCAGGGAGAGAAAAATGGACACTGGGGAGGAAGGATGCGTGGCAATGACCTTCCAACCTGGCGCAGGACAGCCTATTTCCTGAGCTGCTGACTCAAGGGTACAGCAAGCCCTCCCCATGCGTGTCCTTGGTTGGGATTGGGCAAGAGAGAGGGAAACAGTGGTCAGGCACCTCACATTTGCTGGGAAATGTGCAAAACTTGAAACCTGACATGAGGTTTTTGGTGTGGGTCTGGGAACTGATTGCTGGATCTCAATCAAGCATAGCTTGACTACAGAAAAGGAAGGAAAAGCGTGAAGGTTTTCGGTGTTGGTGTGGTGTTTTTTTTTCCTATTGGCAAGTTTTATCTTTATGGAGAATGCCTTTAGAATATCTTACGTGCAGTAAGCAAGAGCTCTTTCGGTTATCTTGCAATTAGTTTGTATCGCTTTCAAATGAACACCACTAGACTGAAAGGTCAACCTTGACCTTGGTTTATTCTGTGCCAGTATTGCCTGCTTAAAAACTCTGGTGGTGGTCGCCCCTTTCCGCCCCCTGAGGACTTGGCCGTTTATTTACAAAAACAACCCTTCTGAAATCCCAACTCCTCAGATTTTTTTTAGATGAAGACCTAATTGTAAGAGTCTGATTCTGCCCCCTGAAAAACCCCATTTGCATTAATTGAGAGAAAGCAGGAGACGGTCTTTTACAACACATAGTGCCAAGCAGGGCCTGATCCTACCACTTGCACGTAACAGGATTTTGGTATCCCTGGACTCCGGGGGAGTTGCTTGCAGGGTGGGATGCTACCTGGTGTGCAGGTAGTAGAATTGGGCCCCTGCAACAGAACTCCTTGTTATTTTATTATTCTCGTGAGGTCTTCAAACTTCACTTGCTTAATGTGCTTCTTGATAAGGAATGATCTCTGAAGGCAGTGTCCCGATAGCAGTGTAAGGCTCTGGATTTCCCATCTGAATTCATGACATTTTTTTTTTTTTAATTTTTATCATTCTTTGCTTTCCTGTAATCAAGGAGCCAGTAATGTAAACAAACATCACATCCCTTGCTTAACTGTCTCTGACACCAAATCTCTGAAAATTCTTTTAGTACATCCAGAATATGTGGGCAAAGGCTGCAGAATAAACATAATGTTTCCAAGTATTAAAAGCTTTTTTTTTTTTTCATCCTGGTTGCAAACTAAGCATTGACTACTGTCTTGATTTTACAGATTTTTTCATGCTGAAATTATGCCTATTTGCATGGATAGTCATTCTTTAAAACTAGTCACAGATGCAGTCCTAGGGAGCACGTAGATGTTTTTACAGGTGAACCGAAAGAGATGGGAGCAATTCCAAAAAGTCTGCATGCTGCCTTTGGCAATATACCCTGTTATTGTGAAGATTGTGCTCTGTTAAGCAAATGTAAAGTTTAATATTAGATAAGCGTCGCATGAAAAATATTTTAATTTTCCTCAGTGTTAAATTTTAAGAAACAGGAAAGAGCGTCTAGTGCTTTATGTGCAATGTGAGTTTAGCATCACTAGTTAATAAGTCACAAATTATGTCAAGAGCCTTTTACAAAATGCGAGGAAGTGTGTTATCTTTTTATGCTGTGTTCCTGGGAAACAATGAGAGTTCATATAAAGAGAAGGTATCTTCCTTTCTCACACAGCTGATTGATGTTATTTCTTTCATCTTCCCATATTTTTTCTCATCTTTTCTGCATGTCACAGGAAATAAGATTCTGTGTATTCAAAATATTACATGTAAGAAGGGCTTCACTGGGCATTCGAGATACTGTTCTTGGAGATTTTTCTAAAGCAGAGAGATGTGACACTGAACATGCCTCGTTTCTGCTATGCAATAAATTTAATGTCATGTATTTTAGTGTACAAAATACAGAATCTTCAACCTTTGGTAGTGGGGCTTGGAGAATATAAGTTAAGAAAAGGGAAGGAATGTACGGGGAATTCAAAACACTCTCATGGCTAGTCACTGGTACATATGAGGCTATGTTAACAAACTACATTTTGGCCTTTATTTGATCACATCTCTGTAAATATTATAATCCTGACTATAAAATATTTTAATGCATTTTTGCTTTGCTGAATAAATGTTTCCCTAATGATTTAAGAGAGGGGTTTTTTTTCCCCAGTGTAAGCCTAAATGCGTCTATGATTTCTTTGCTTTTCACATACACATATACTATCCTACGTACAATTAAGTGAAAGTTGTTGTTTTGACCTTCGAACGTTTATTTACCAGTTTTATCTCTCTTTAAAAAGCAAAACTACAATTACAGTTTTTACATTGCAATTGAATTTTTTTAATCCAAATTTTATACAATTTCTTGTTTTAACAATAAATCTTAAATAAGGAGTACTTTCATCTTCTTTTGTAACATGTATCTCAATGCCCTAAATTTAATCAATTGGTTGTCAGAGGCTGTGTTCTTCTAATCTACTCTTTCTTCTGAAGATAAACAGTATCATTTTAGGCATTTGTGCAAGAGAATCATATTACTGGTGCTTAAGCAGTTTTTGCTTTTTTAAATCTTAATCCATCTTAAACCAGTGGAGCAGAAATATTTAAAAATGTTTCATTTCAAGCAGAGTGCATAATAAATTGCAATAATTGTAATGTGCCATAAATCCCAGAGCCTATGCATTTTGCATTTTATTCAGGATTGAGGTCAGGAAATTTGGAGAAATTTAAAGAAAATGATTCATCAGTCCTTTTGTTCTGTTGGCCAGGGTCCCAGGATTCTTGAGCTGAGCCCAGCTGACAAGCTTTTGAAGATGGCACAATAACAGTCCAGTGATGCCTGACCATGACAGCACAGCCCTCTTAAGCAGGCAAACCAAGAGAAGAAGAGTTGACATTGGAGTGAAAAGGACGGTAGGGACAGCATCTGCATTTTTTGCAAAGGCAAGAGCAACGTTTTTTAGTGCCATGAATCCCCAAGGTTCAGAGCAGGATGTTGAGTATTCAGTGGTGCAGCATGCAGATGGGGAAAAGTCAAATGTACTCCGCAAGCTGCTGAAGAGGGCGAACTCATATGAAGATGCCATGATGCCTTTTCCAGGAGCAACCATAATTTCCCAGCTGTTGAAAAATAACATGAACAAAAATGGTGGCACGGAGCCCAGTTTCCAAGCCAGCGGTCTCTCTAGTACAGGCTCAGAAGTACATCAGGAGGATGTATGCAGCAACTCTTCAAGAGACAGCCCCCAAGAGTGTCTTTCCCCTTTTGGCAGGCCGACTATGAGCCAGTTTGATGTGGATCGGTTATGCGACGAGCACCTGAGAGCTAAACGCGCCCGGGTTGAGAATATAATTCGGGGTATGAGCCATTCCCCCAGCGTGGCATTAAGGGGCAATGAAAACGAAAGAGAAATAGCTCCGCAGTCCGTGAGTCCCCGAGAAAGTTACAGAGAAAACAAACGCAAGCAAAAGCTGCCGCAACAGCAGCAGCAGAGTTTCCAGCAGCTGGTTTCGGCGAGGAAAGAGCAGAAGCGAGAGGAGCGCAGACAGCTGAAGCAGCAGCTGGAGGACATGCAGAAGCAGCTGCGCCAGCTGCAGGAGAAGTTCTACCAGATCTACGACAGCACCGACTCCGAAAATGATGAAGATGGCAACCTGTCTGAAGACAGCATGCGCTCCGAAACCATGGATGCGAGGGCTGGCGACTCCGTCGGCAGGTCGGACAACGAGATGTGCGAGCTGGACCCAGGGCAGTTCATCGACCGGGCGCGGGCCCTCATCCGGGAGCAGGAGATCGCGGAGAACAAGCCGAAAAGAGAAGGTCCCAAGGAGAAGGAGCAAGGGCCAAATGCCTTCCACCCCGAAGGCAAACATTTGGCCGAAACGCTGAAGCAGGAGCTGAACACCGCCATGTCGCAAGTTGTGGACACGGTCGTCAAAGTTTTCTCGTCCAAGCCCTCCCGCCAGCTTCCTCAGGTCTTCCCACCTCTCCAGATCCCGCAGGCGAGGTTCGCCGTCAACGGGGAGAACCACAACTTCCACACGGCCAACCAGCGCCTGCAGTGCTTCGGGGACGTCATCATTCCCAACCCCCTCGACACCTTTGGCAGCGTCCCCATGCCCGGCGCTACTGACCAAACTGAGGCGCTGCCCCTCGTCGTCCGCAAAAACTCCTCCGACCAATCCGCCTCGGCCCCGCCGGCCGGCGGCCACCACGCCTCCCTGCACCAGTCCCCGCTCTCGGCCACCGCCGGCTTCTCCACCTCCTCCTTCCGCCACCCCTTCCCGCTGCCCCTCATGGCCTACCCCTTCCAGAGTCCCCTGGGCGCCCCGTCGGCCTCCTTCCCGGGGAAAGAGCGCGCCTCCCCCGAATCCCTTGACCTGACCCGGGAGACCACCAGCCTGAGGACCAAGATGTCGTCGCACCACATGAACCACCACCCCTGCTCGCCAGCCCACCCCCCCAGCGCCGCCGAGGGCCTCTCCTTGTCCCTCATAAAGTCCGAGTGCGGCGACCTGCAAGACATGTCCGAAATCTCGCCCTATTCGGGAAGTGCAATATCCTTTTCAAAAGACGAGTGATAACCCGGCGGTGGCCGGTGGGAGAGGACGAGGGGCCATGCCCGTGCCCCGGGGCCTCCCCCGGGCGCTGCAGGAGCGGGGTGCTTGCAGGGGAGTGGGCGGGGGGCTTGGTGAGGCCAAATAAAATGCCAGGTGTTGACTCACGGCGCTCCTTCAGCAACGGTGTTCACATAAAAAAACCACCAGCCCTCCCTGAGCCTTTTAGACCATCCCGTGGTGTCAGAAAGCAAGCCAAGCCCACGACCCCGGTGCCAGTGGGTTTTCCTGGGCCGGCGGGTCCATCCCCAGGCAGGGAGGTGATCGAGGGGGCATTGCCCTCGGCCGAAAACCTTTCAAGCCGTGGCCGCCTCCTTTCCCTCCCCTGCCAGGCCAACGCGTGACCCGTGTTTATGGTGTCGTGGCTGGGGCTCACAGAGAGCCACGGTCCAGTCATCATGAGCCTTCAGCTCACAAGCACGTAAGGGAAATGAAGCACAAAAGACACAGGTACTGATATATTCAGGCTGCATCAAGTTCTTTCCCCCACCCAGAGGTCTGTTCCTCAGCCCTTGTGCAGCTGCCTGCTATGCATGATTAACCTCTGTTCAGCCATACACAGAAATCTTTTGTCCTAACATACACAAAGCAAATTATTTTGGAAAGCTGGAGAGAACAATTAAATATAAAACTTCAGCTGTATTAAATTTACAGGACACTTCCCCTGCTTAAAAAAAAAGATGATAATAAAATCTTTCTTTTTAGCTCAATAGCAGGCTTTAGTTAGGGGAAAAAATCCATCTCTGCCTTTATTTAGGCATATCCAGACATAGTAATGGTCTTTTCTTTTTTTTTCCTGGAAACTAGTACTAGATTTTTTTTTTTTTCTTTTTTAGCAATAACACCTCCCACTCCTTCCATCTTTTCCCCTAATGTGCTTTTTGGTCAAAAGATTTTTCTTCCAAGTACAGTTGTATTAAAAGTGAATGAAATACCATGTCTGCTCAATGCTAAAATTGAGGATTTTGCATGAAGGGTAGATCGACGTTTCTTCCAAGCTCCAAGACCCCAGCAGAAGGCAACAGCACAAGCACAGAGCCTTAGATGCAGCTGATTTCATTCCCAAGTTGATGAAAGTAATTGYGACTGAATAACTCTGCCCCTCCCTGAGTAATGGTAGCGATGCTGAGGAACTTGTCCCCTTTCCAGGGTTATCATGTGAAGGCAGATGCCCGAGGCTGTGCCCCATCACTGGGTATCTTCTAGGCGATTAATAACTCTGGTGGTTTTAGATTAATTTAACCACATTTTCTGTAGACGTGTTAAATCCTCAGGAGGGTGCTGGCAGGGCTCAAGACCCGCTGGTTACCTGGACTTCCCATGCCTCCCATGGCAGTGGGCACCACTGGGACGAAGGCAGGTGCTGCAGGTCCAGAGCCCGTCACCACCAGTCTTTGATCTAACTTAGGTCGAGTCTGAGTCAAGAATTGCTGCTGTCTGACCTGTATGAATAGTTCCATTTCTATAGGGGGAAGTGTTCCCGGTTTGAAAGCACCTTCCTTAGCTGTTGGTGTTTTCAAGAGCCAGCTGGTAGTGGACATGATGGTTGAGGGACCTCTTTCCTGAAAGAGGATCTCTTTGCTGCATTGGTAGCAGGGAAATCTTCTCCTCGCCATATACATTGTATGGCAAAACAGAGGAGTTGGTCTAAATCCAGCACCACTCACAGTTACTGCCAGTTAATTTTGGAGATGCAAACTGAAAATCTCTCCTGCATATTGAAATGCAAGCTGCAATGCTCGGAAGGCAGTCCTGAGGTCAACAGGAGTGGCAGCCGAGGGCAAGACTCAGGCCAGAGCAATTAAGTAATTTCTACCAAACAGTACAGTGGCATACTAATTGTTTTTGTGTAAAAGTTCTCCCATCCTGGGAGAGGAGTGAGCCGAGGTGGAAAATGCCAAGCGTGTGAACTTGGAGTAGTTCTGGGGCTGCACGTGATCCTCTCCACCCGTGGAGCATCTCTCCCTCGCCCCTGCCGTTTCTCCCCCTTTCTCCTGCTCAGTCTCACTGGTAGTCGCTAACGGAGCTTGTTGCTTCTGCTGAAACAGGGGTGCAGGAGTCCCCCGCCACTCCCAGGCTTAGCTGGGGGAACGCTGAGTGGAGTGACTCCCTTGCCCCACTTCTTCCCCTGCCATTGTGAAAGCGCTCTGACTTTCCCACCTAGACGCTGTTGCAGGCTGCAGTTTGATCTGGGTTTAGAGGCAGACCTGTTGGGACAAACAGGTTTATTAAAGAGCACTCCTACACAACGTGTACCCTGGTATACAGCTTAGCTGTGGGGATGGATGTATTTTTCTAGCAGCGGCTCATTTGTCCAGGTAGCTTGCAGTTTCCAGGGAAAGGCGCAGTATGGAGGTTGGTTGGTTTGTTTGTGGTCGATTCTGTTGTGGCACTTTTATTTTACATGGTTGAACGTGCATATATAGGGAATATATTTCTTGAGAGAAGCAGATCTTTCTTCCCTGCAGAAAGCAACATCTGTTTTCCTGGACAATACAGCCAGGATGAGAACATAAGACTAGCAGATACAGCCAAGTTCAGGTTTTAGTAGTAGGCTAAAACACTGAACCAGCCTGGGTTGTTTTTTTTTTGGTTTTTTTTCTTTTTTTTTTTTTTTCTTTTAACTAATGCCTGTAAAATGTATCTGATCGTTCTTTGCTGAATTGCAGAAGGAAATGGTTAATGTTTGCGTATGTTGCTAAAGAAGATAAGATGCACCTGCAGCATGAATTCCCATCTTGGTCATGAATGCAGGCTGTATCTTTGCAAACTAATCTGTTTAATCAAATATTAAGTTTTATTCAAATTCCAAAAGAAACAGACAGTGAATTGTTTTTCTGCATGGTCTTCCTTTGTCATGCATCCTCTTTGCATCTCAAGAAAAATAGCCTTGTTCAGTCCCAAAACATTTGCATAGATCAAAATTGAAGCACAACAGTAGTTTGTGTGCTGTTAAGACATCTGTAAAGGTGAAGAAGTTTAGCATGCTCTCCCTGGCAGGAGGGCTTTAAAACATTAGTGAAACTTTCTACAATTTATTTATTTTTAAACAGAATTCCAATCCAACTGGAATGAGTTTCACAGTCCCAATATATGAAAGCTATAATTAGTGAATTACAACATTTTGAAACGAGGAGTTATTACATCTGACTAGAATTAAACTAATTAAACTTAAAAAAAAAATGAGCGATTGTACAGCAGGCTGGATAACTCCGTGCTGTTGATAAAACCTGGGCGATGAACGAATACTTTCCAGCCAGCCCGTTCTTTGAAGGGTCTTGAAGATGCTCCGAGATACAGCTATTTGGAGCTTTGCTGATTAAAAGCACCTGAGGTGTAACTTAAGGAGCAGCTTGGCTTTGCTAGTGCAGATTTTTTTACCTGATGCAGCCTATTCTTACCTCTTTTCCTTCAGCTCAATACATGTGTGGGCTAGAAAAGCCTGTTAGAGCATTTGTGGGAGCTCAGGCTGAGAGTAACAGGAGTGAAAGATCATCACTGAAAAATATTTTTGCAAAAGAGGAGTGTTACCTGGGAGGATTGAAGTGCAAATGAGTCAAATGCTGTGCAATGCCACCCCTGTGTTTCCCCAGTTAAAACACAGAAGAGCGTGTATATGTTTCATTCCCAGTCTTTCACTTCCTATTTCTTAGCGTTTTGCCTTTTTGCTGCCGCTGCTGTGTTAGGTGAGGCTACGTTGTACTGTGTAAACGCACGACGCTGAGACTCTCAGGTTGTTTGAACACYGCTTTAGGTTCAGCTGCAGTACACTGTTCCTCTGATCTTTTATGTTCCCGAGCAGATGTCTTTCATTAATTTATGGATTTATCATCTTTTCTTTCTCTCCTTTTTTTTTTCTTTCCCTTTTTTTTTTACACCTGGCAGCTGGCTCAAGTTTCAGCAGTTATTGTCTATTTTGCATTACCCATAGAATTGAATGTCATCTGTCTTCACAAAGCTATAGCTAAGAGAATTGAGGCAAGCCACACGAGCTGCTGGGACAGAGCTTGTTTGCGTTCCATTCGGCACCCCTCCTCCCTTTACCTCCTTAATATTTATTTGTGCTCGTTTTCTTTCCTGGCCTTGAATGGGGCTTAGCTCGTGTTCGGTACAGCTGTATGTTTACTGAATCTATTTCATCATGAGTCATTGTGCGTGTGTAAGTATCCTGGAAACAGCTAGTGCTTTCTTGGAAGAACAGTTGCTTTTCAGCCCAAGCACTTAAAAAGGAAATTAAGCAATTGGTCAGTTCAGTTTTTTTCTGAAATAGCAATGGGTTATCTAATTCTTAGCTCTTAAGTCTGTCATTAACTATTTTTTGCTAGATTATTACAGATCATATCTTTTATCACAGTAAAGCGTTAACCTTAGGATCAAGATATACAGATTTGTTGCATATTTGATAACGCTTTAAGGCTGCCAAGTGCTTAAGAACAAGTATAATTTTAATAAAAAATGGATTTCTGGGAATTTGAGTCTCAGAACATCTTTTAATACATGTTTCATTCAATATCAATATCCTCTGGCATTAGAGCAGAAAATATTTAAAAATCCTAAATGCAGAAGGAATCCAAATGCTTAGACAACTGTCTAATATGCTTAAATCCAGCAAATATGAGAGCTTTTTTTGAAAGTTTAAGTCCATCTTTGAGCTTGCATTGAAAGAGAATATACGCCAAACCTGATACTAGCTTGTTGTCAGCATCAGAGGAATTGCAAATTAAGGAGACTTGGGATTTTTTTTTTTTTCCGTTTACTTACTGGAGTACCCCTTTGGACCTCCACTTTCCTGAAAGGATCGCATAACAAAATGGATTTCTGGCACAGAAGTTTTGATTTGTCTAAAACTCTTATCACTAAGCGATAGGTGACAGCTTGCTACTATTATTTCACTTACGTATTTTGACAGATGGCACTGCAGAGTGTAATGCTCTTTTAGACTTCTCTATCAGTCTAATGGAGGTAACTGGAGGTTCTTTCAACTCTTCTCTTGGCACAAGAAGTATGTCAGTCATAAATTATCTTCTTTGTAATCATTAAGCATCTAAAACAAAATGCAAGTTCAGCTGAGCCGTTTTCTGTGTACTTCCAGATAATAAGAGGTTTTTAAACTAATATTGTCAGTGACTTTTTTTTTTTAATGCTACATTTTCCCATTCTAAAAGTGAACGTTGTAGCTGAAATAAAGGGAGAGGGTTCCAGCAGATTTCACGAATTAGGGAAGAAGGAATTCTGCTGAAAAAGCCTAGCTAATCATCAGTAGCCTGCTGATAAAAATCAGTCTGGGTTTCCTGTCTCGAGGCCCGGAATGAGATGTTCTGTGCTGACGTGCGCCCGGCCGTAAGGTGGAAGAGGCACCTTGGCTGCAGCGCATCTGTCAACTTGGTTGACCTTCCCCCCACCATAAGGTGTGAACCGAGTGAAATTTTCAACAATTGTGTTTAGGAGAAACAGTCCTTAGAGAAGCTTCTGGGAAGAACCCTTAATTGACCTTGTGGGGACCACATTGATTTTCTCCACGTGCATCTTCATTTCTGATAAATTATAAAGCCATTAATTTGCTGAGGAAATGGCAGGGCCAGCCTGCGGCACAGATGTGACCAGAGCCGTCCTAGCACGCAGTACACAAAAGAGAGCCAAGAAGCTGGGAGAAAAATCAGCAAGCCGAGATTGTTATGGTTAGCTTCACATTCCCTTGGGAACTCTTTTAGTTGCTTCTGTTTACAGATCTAAAAGGTAATGATGTTTCCAGGATAAATAGGCTGCCTTATAGGGTAAGTGGCCATTTATTGATCTGCTAGCCCACATTTATTGATTGGTTAGCCCCAAATACAGCTTTCGTTCTCCAAGGAGTTAACTGTGTAAATCAGGAGGCGACAAGTTTGTGGTGGGGGGATTGAGCGGCAGAGGGGCTCTGCCTATTACAAATTTCGCTTTGATTTGCAAGGCAGCCACTGGAGCAAAGCAACAGCAGGATTAGAGAGAGTTACTCAAGATGTTAAAATTTATCGACACAAATGAAACAGGTGGAACGTACTGCCTGTATAAAACATTGCTCAGAATGATAAAGCGCCTCCAATTGTCTCACATGCATTAGCTTTATTTCGTGCAATTGGCACAACACCGAGAGAAAAAGAAACTTTAGCTGGAATTGCGAAGGAGAGGGAGAAGAAGCTTCCGATAAGTTTTCTGCAGCACATGCTTCGTGCATTTGTTTCCTTAGCAACAAGTGAACATACATATGGTACACAAGCCGTAAACTTGCAAGATTCCCAAGCCCCAGCTCCAAAACTGATAGGAAATACAGGGTTTAAGTTACATGGCCTCGCATCCCTCGTTTAGCTATTTTACAGAAAATTACAGCGCAGCAATTTAAATGTTAATATTTTCTCCTGTAGTCTGGGGAACTGTAGAGTATTTAAGGGGGCACTTTGCTAGCTCTGTACGTTCAGAAACAGCTTTCTCGAGAACAGTGTTTTCCTTTACCAATTCAATCCTACATGCAGGAAGGCTTGTCACCGAATCACTTGAAAAAGGCCAAGCTCATGTTCTTTTACACCCGGTACCCAAGTTCCAATATGCTGAAAACCTACTTCTCAGATGTAAAGGTAAGAAAATCTCTTCCCCCCCTCCACTCCTTACTGCATGCTGTATTTGCTCATGAAATGGTATCATGTTATCGTATAGAGATAATATTATTTCTGGGTATACAAAGGTTACAGCTGACTTTATTCACTTGTTCTTACTGTTGAGGTGTACCCTGCTTCTGCCTAGATGAGGAAAGGGGATGTTTTTAAATTTAAAAAAAAAAAAATCATTGCAATTTCAGAGCAAAGTAAGAATAATTATTACAGTAAATTAAACAGTTTTCATTATACATGTCTGAGTAAAAAAAGAGATTTCTGTAGTAGAAATGTACTTCCAAGAACATTTTGGAGCAGTTCTCAAGTGCTCCCTTATTGTTTCATTTCGGTTGGTTTCCTCATATTTGTGCTTACATAAGCAGAGTGTAGAATCCCTTTCTTTCTGTCAAAAAGAAGCAGTACATTGAAATTCTCCATGCAGAAGCTGCTTAAAAACAAAAGTGATGATTGTCTCTTATTTACAACTTAATTTGTTGTTGATGCAGAGTACACTGAGCATAA
>JAYKAV010002761.1:550673-558281 GCA_035582835.1 Phoebastria nigripes
AGTCGCTCCGTGGTCCAGGCTGCTTTTAAAATAATGTACCTTTTTGTTGTGGCCGTGACCGGTGGAATCTGGGCATTCCACATCCCTGAATGATGCTAATTAATCTTTTTAGCCCTGGTAGCTGGAGACTTACGCCTCACTAGGACTTGACAAGAGATAAAAGTTTTCACTTTTTTTGATAAGTTTCTTAGTTTCGACTTTTTGAAGTTTCCTTTAGGAGGGACAGTAGTGAAAGAAGTCACCTCACAGCTCTTCTAAAGCTCCGTAATTGCGTGATCAAACACTTGCAGTTACCTTCCTCTGCTTTCCTGCATTTGATTTACAGAACTAAAATGCATTTGCTTTGTCAAGCTGCAGGATAAAATGACTACTCGAAGTAAATGCTCTCTGTTTTCTGCTGTAACGGGTTTGTGGCTTTGATTAAGATTCCTGTTTACAGGCCAGCCTGGTAGCTCAGCAGACTATTGTTATCATTAACATGCTGACCCTCAGCGATACCACGGGAGAGTGTTTCTCCCTGCTGAGGATGGCAGTTTGCATTGTTCAGGTAGTCAGATGTAATGATGCATTTGAACAGGGTGTGCATGAGGGGGAGGCTCGAGTAATCCCATCTCTTGGTGAAGTGGAGTGGGAAAGTGATGGGGGTACTAATTTTTTTTTTTTTTTTTTTTTGTCTGCACCTTTAACTCGGGGTCAAGTTGCATAATGAGCCCCCTCCTGTAGCAAAAGTGACATTTGGCGGCATAAGGAGGGTGGTTTCCTGCCTAAAATCCTTCAGAGGAATTTTTAGCAGTGCTTGTTTTCACAGCACGTAAGTTCAGATGATGCAAAAAAGTCTCTAAGCAAAGACCTTCTCCGCTCTCTTGGCTCCTTTCCCCCTCTTCTGGGCATGCAGAGGTTTCTGGGATAATGGTTGGATGGAGGGGCAGATGAAGAAAGAGGGGGGAAGAGGATGTTCCTCGAGGGGTTTGCCATTCATTGCAGCAGATGACAACATCCAGACTTCATGTTTGGTGTGCCGTGGCCCCCCCAGGCCCTCCTGAGGGCTCTGGCCCTGTTAGGTACTCACGCACACACAAGACAGGAGACTCCCACCCCTGGGAGGTAGGTCTGCCTGTATGCCAGGGCATAACAGCTAAATACAGGAAAAGAAAAGGAAATACATAAGGAGATAAGCGTGACCAACTTTTTTCTGTCAAAATGTGCTTGAATTCCCTTGAGCTTTTTTTCTTTTTAACGCAACTGTTTTCTATTTGCAGAACGTAGGTTGAAATGTTCTTTGCCCTCAAAAGTTCTTGTATCCTTGATGATTTCAGGCACTTATTACTCCTTTTCAAAAAGTTCGTTGCAGTGTTAATGTAAACAGATTACTTCAGTGAAGAATTGTGGGGAGCATATAGGTGTTTTCAGGTAGATAAGAAAATATAAATCTCATATGTTTAGCACTGCTAGTGATTGCAGTCTCCTCTTCTTGGCCAAGGGGTCTAGCAGCTGGTAGGAAAGGAGCCCCTTGTTTTTTTTTCCCCTATCATGGAGGGAAAGAGATGTTATAAATGGCGATGATTTGCAGATTCTTTCACTCATTCTTTCTTGTGTTATCTAGTATAATGAGAATTTCCTAGAGGTTTAAATTTTGGTTTTGTGCTGAAGATCCAGCAGTTATGAGATCATTAAACTGTACGGTGCAGTTTTTAATGTAGCCAATGTAACTTTTCCTGATAAATGCCCAGCCCCTCCCCCACAAGCTGCAAAGCAAAAATGACAAGTACTGTAATGTTGGAATTGGATCCAAAAGGATTTAGCAAACTGAGCATTTGCCATATTTAGCATCATCAAAGTTCCTTCCTCTTATACTTCAATGATGCTTTGCTGATCTTCTGATTAGTCTGATACGCTGTTTCTCTTAAATCACCTACACTACTATTCCTAAACCCTCCCCCTTTATCTCCTCTTGGGTGAAATTCGTGCATATACTTTACTACTCCTAAATTGACTATTGCGAAAAAATGATAAAGCTAAAATGTGCCTTTGGTCCATATCAGGCTGTGCCATTGATTTGCTCAGGAATCTGCGATACTGTGTTCCTTTCCCTGTGCATTGCAACTGACAGCTTGTAGCAAAGTCAAATAAGATGTTTAACAAACCACATGTCCTATCGTTTTTAGCTTTGCCATTGTACCCTTGTGGCTGTGAGCCAGAGACAGATACAATGCCTCCTCCAGTGCGATGCAACTTTGCCTGTGTTTTGTGTGCACACGTGTGTGTATGTGTGTAGCCAGTTCCACGTTTCTCTCTCTCGCACTAGGGTTAGCTGGAGAAACCTGTGCTGAGCTGCACAGAGCATTTTGAAACTGAGTTTTGAAAGGCGGGGGGGGGGGAACCCAGTATTTTTTGTGGAAGGTGAAGATGCTTCTCTGCTCTGGGGCCTTTCTTCCAGGGAGGGAGAAGGTGGGTTGTCCTGGTGAATGAAAGCCACAAATGTCAGTGTCCCAGCACAAATACTGAAGTTGGTCAGAAAGAGAGGACAGCTTGCTGTGCCACTTAATATCTGTCTCATCTGTGGTGTTGCCATAGGCTTTTGAATGCCAGCTGCAATAACTAAAGTCAGGTATTGTTGCTATGCATTAAAAGAAAAAAAATTAAAATCCCAAATCATTTCGTAACTCTCTTTCAAAATCCATCCTAACACAGATCATCAGAGCTCATAGTTGTGACTGTGGCAGGATGATTTCAAAGAAGGGGGACACGATGCTGTGAGTTAAAATAAAAATATGGCTAAAAACCATAAATAAGATTTTTTTTTTCCTGATTTATGTACTTACAACAAGGAAAAGAAATTGGCCTGAGGACAATACCTGGTTTTCAGCCTTGCTTTGGGTCCCACTCCTCCTCCATCATCCTTGTTCCCTGGCATTTTTTTGTAATTGCCATCGTTCTCCGTGTGTTAATGTCTTTCTGCACAATGCCCGTTCCTTTTCCTTGTGGGCATTTAATGATTCAGTCGCAGTTCTGAAGTCTCAGGGTCTCTCTGTGCGAGCGATTTCGCTCTATGCCCTCCTGCCTACTCCTTACACTCACCACGCTCCTCTGCGTAGCGAGCAAATGAGCACCAAAGCAAGCCCCCACACACGCCATCTTTCTGAGCTCAGCCTGCCTGCTGCTTCACGGGAACTTGCCCGATTTTGCAGACGTAGTTATTGAGATTGATCACAATAGTGAAACGTCTGCCAAGCTGCGTTATTTGCACAAATACACTGTATGCAGTCTTGGTACAGTGGGGCTTGACGCGATGATTGCCTCTTTTCATAGCGCTAGTTACGGCACGTGTCGTCGTTTCGAAGGGGGAGAAAACCATTTTTAAGAAGTTTGCTCTGCTTTTGGCAGGGGAAAACCATACTAGTGGGAAAAAACTAATTAAGACCAGTTGTACTCAAGTCTTAGCAGAATGTTTAACTTAAGGCACTCTGAGTTAGTCCCATAGAAATCAATGAGATTATGTACAACAATTCAGATAACACCACCTATAAAATCTAAGTAATAACCCAGTCACGTAAGCGGCCTACGAACCCTTGAGAGGAATGCTGGCTGCCAAAATTTTCAGAAGTGATGATGGTTTTAGGCCAATTCCATTTTGGGATGCTCAACTGGAGATCTATTAACGAGAGCCACTTTGTCAGGAGGTCCTTGACGGTCCATTCCCTGAAAATGAAGTGTGCCCAGCACTGCATCCAAAAATTAAGACATCCTAAACTATCGAAAATTCTGGCCACTCGTGCTTATTTTAGGAACCTGTATTCTTCCCCAGTTTCATCTGCAGGATTCATCTTGAACTGATTTCGTGTTCATCAAAAGGAGAATTAAAGCCTTTGAACCTGATTCTTATTTAAACTAAGGCCACTTACGAGTGGTTTTGCGATACACAGGCACTGTAAAGTACAATTTATAACCACCCTAATACTCCTTTATACAACCGGAGCAGTGCAAAGTGGCCTCAAGAGAAGTGAAAATCAAGTCCGTAACTTGCAAACTTCCATCTCAGAGATTGCTCTTTCCATACAAACTGCTCTGCCCTGGCAGTCTCTGCACTTCTGGTGGTACCAGCAGCGGGCACAGCCTAACGGGACAGTTGTTTGTTTCAGTATTAAACTCCACACATTTTTTCCCTCAGCTGTATACTTCCTCCTTCAAGGGCTTTATTGTTGTAGCGTTTCAACATCGTTCTCAGCATTCTTAAAGACAAAGTCGGAAGGCCGCTGTCTGGTGATCTGCAGCAAGGAGAGTAAAGCTGCTTTGGCAATTTGAGAATAGCGAATGTAACTGTCCTGATTCTTCTGAAGAAAAACTGAAACATAGGTGTCTAGATGGAACTTCTTTTTCACTTAAAAACCTTGGGTTCAGGAAATTTAATTGATGCCCTCAGGCCTTTTTCCTTTTGTTTTTTTAAAAATTTTGAAGAGGCTCTCTTGTGAAACAGCAGAGCTTTCCTTGAAACTGCACGGGAAATGAACCCGGTTTTTAATCAAGTAACAAAATCCACGGCTTGCAATAGAAGGTCCGTGCATTGCATGTATCAATTAATGCTTATTAATCAGTTTTTGCAGATTGTAGTTGGAAGCTATTAGGGAGAGAATCGCAAGAGGAATACTGTTGCAGGACTACACTTGTTTTTTCTGTTTGTGTCCTTTGGATTCAAGGTGTTTGTATAATGAAGTTGGCACATTGATATATGATCTATTTTTTAATGTCATTACAATTTTAGTTCCCTCTGCCTTTTTGTCATTGGGTTACATTTAAGCACAGCAAGATCAACTTTAAACTTCCTTACTCAACAGCTTTATTAGTTATAACGTACCGTGACCTTTCTCAACATTCTTAAAGAAAAAGATACAGTGTAATGTCACTTTACTTTGCTTATTGTTCTTTGTTGTGGTGAACAAAGCATTTTCTACAGTGGCTATAGCACATAATTATACAGCTTTCAATAGCGGTGTCTTGGCACATATCAAAGTTCAGAAGAGCCTTTAGAAAAAAAAAGATGTTTTGTGGCAGCCTAGGGAGGGTCTCATCTTTCCTTCAGAAAATAGTTCAAGGCTCTTCTGTCAAGCTTCCCTACTTAGAGCTTTTTCTCCTCCTGCTTCATAAAGTTTAAAGGGGATTCAGTGGAGTTCTATGATCTATTTCCTTTGAAAGATTGTTCCTTTGCACAGAGAAGTCCTTTGACTTCAAGAGTTCACAGATTCATGTCTTTAGGTATCATATGTCTGACCTTATCAGTTACTCTATTTAATGTAGGAGAAAAAGTCTCAACTCTTTGTGTTTGTCTGTTTTGCCTCTGTGAAATGATTTGGTGAAAAGACCATCCTTTTTAACACACCACTGAGAGGCCGTTTCTGACTGTAACCTACCCTGTGGCTCTTCTGAAAAAAAAAAAAAAAAAAAAAATTGTCCTTGTGTTTTGTGTATGGATGATTTCACAGTGAGAATAGAATTATACAAGGACAGACACACATAAAAAAATCTTTTGCTCTTTTTTCCTAAATGATCTATTGGCTATTTTGGTGGCTGCTACTCTGGTTCCCCAACAGGCACAACCATTTAACAAACACAGAGATAGCGGCTGGAGTGCTGGGCCAGCAGTAGGTTTTCCCTTGCTTCGACCTACCCCAAAGGCCTTCATAATTAATTGTCCTTCAGAGATGAGGAAAGTTCAGAGACAGTGTGTGTAGCGATGTCTATTGTCTGACATTCAGTTCTCCTTCCCTCAGCTCTTTTTCTTCATTCCACAAAGGGTTATCAATAGGAGCAGGGAGCAAGCTCTCTTCTAACAGCTGCTGGTGGTGGCTGTAGCTTTCTGTGGAAGGTATCATTGTGTTCAGCCATCTATGGATTAAACGGCTGGAAAAGTTCTAACAACCCTTTCAAACGGGCGTGTTTATTTCATCTAGATTACACAGACCTATTTAGCTAATTAAAAACTTTCTCAGAACCCCTTCTCTCCTATTCAAGGGAAGAAAAAAAATTAAAATGCTGCTGTAATTATGAAGAATGGCTGCAGTGAAACTTTGGTAAATAAATGAAAAATTCGATCTGTCAGCTTTGATCGAAACGCACCCAAATAAGCACAGGCTTGTTTGTTGAGTTGTTCTGTGGTTTTGTTTTGTGGTTTGTTTTTTTTTTTTCTTAGAGGAAAGAAAGGTGCACAGTAGAAAAAGCATAAAAGAAAACATTGGTATGTGCTGTGACAGAAACAAACACTTGCCCAATTTAAAAAACTGCCACAGTTCATACTGTCTCTGCTCATAATGTCAAAGTGCAAAGATGCCGGAGTTTGCTAAACAGATTATTAATATTGTTGTGCCTTCTGCGATTAATTTAGAATCCTCTSTGGTGTAATTATTAAACTTCATATACAACAGAACAAAATTATATAYGTGCTTCCTTGTTTTCCCTGATGATATGCTAAACAAAGATATGGTGCGGTTAGTAGATAGGCAAGAAGTACCGTCAAATTAGAGCTGTTTATTAACAATCGTTATGTTACTGCTCCAATTAATTGGGCGAAGCCAAAAAGGACAAATACAATCATTCTTCCACTGAACAGTTTAACTAGCAAATTAGGGAGGTTTTAATAATTTTTTTTCGTCTTAAAAAAAATAAAAAAGAACTCCACTCTGGACCTTCACCTGCATTCTTCATAAATACATCACTTTGCAATGAAAAGGAATAATCATATAAAACATTTTCTGGGCTCCATCTCACTTCCTTGCTGTTAAGGACTGCACAACAATCAAGATGAATTATTGTACTGATTAAGTTATTATGCCTGGCATTTTGAAACAGGTTTTCTGTATTTAAGAAGAAATTGCATACAAAGTAGATGCAGCTAATACAGTAATGCAAAAAAAGATCATAAAAAATTAAAGTTATTCTTATGAATCTTTCATTAGAAGCAATGAAAAGGGACACTGGTGAAGCCAAGTGCTTTGTTCTTCTGAGCTCCTCTTGTAGGGCCAGATCCTGCAAACAATTACCTACTTGAGCGTTCCTTCTGCGAGAGTCCTGTTGGCGCCTTCAGCATACCTCCTGCTCTTTCACAGTTTGCCCACTTAGGCCTGTGGATTACTACTAGTGTTGTTCTACTTTATCAAACAGATGTTCCCTTTAAAAATTGACAAAAGTCCTGTAAAAAAATATACCACAAAATCACACAGCTGTACGGAGGCGAACACTTGCTTTTATGCAGGAAGAGCTGTTGTGAAATGATTTAAGGCTACTCAGAGCTTTTCAGATTACTCCCCACCGCAAATAACATGTTAAGTACTAAATTGCCCTAAGCGGTGTTTTATTACTGATCAATAAAATAGTCATCTTGTCTTTTAGCATGGAAAAATATTTTAGTGGGATTTTTCCTGGTTAGGTTCATGGATAGCAGTAAACCAGAAAGCACAACCCCCCCAAAAAAAGCAAAACCCATCCTCGTTTGTTTCTAATTTTGCTTTGGGGGAATCCTAGGACTGTTCCAGCTGAATGGTGCAGGGTTTCTGTGCCTGTGCGCGTGTGTGCATATAGGGGTGGTGTGCTGTGTTTTGTTTTGGGGTTTTTGGTTTT
>JAYKAV010002761.1:558336-753573 GCA_035582835.1 Phoebastria nigripes
AAAACTTGGCAAACTCTTCTGACTCCTACTGCCATTTCATTTTGCATTCAMCAAGGGGTGGTGGGAATTGAAACGTCAACTGGAGATGGAGAAAAGCACCAATTTATAGTGCGTTAGCCTTGCACAATTCAAGATTTCTTTTGCTAGCTGCACACATTATACCCAACATCTCGCCACTCTCTTGTGGCAGTTGTGAGGAATGGCTATTCCTTCCCGTGTGTGTACTACAGGCCTCTAAAGACTCTTATTTATTCTCTCCCATGTCACCTTGTGTACAGTCTGGTCTGTGACACTGATGGTGATTATGTCATTATTTTGCTCTGGGGGCTTTGGCACATCTGCAGAGCTGATGCACATCTTCTTTGTTACGCTGGCATACGTCCCATATCGCAAATGCTTCATTAGCCTTACTGCCTGCCTCCTTGCCAGACAAGAATACCCAAATCCAAGCTTCTTTTTGCTCTGGTCTTTTGTGTCTGTGATGAGCCTTTATTCATCTTCCTAGTTCTTCCCTGTTTTCTATTTTTCTATGTAAAACTGATTTCCAGATGTCCGTCGTTCTCCAAAAATCCATCGTAGATGAGGAGTGAGAAGCAAGGTGAATTTTAACCCATGTTGTCCCTCACTCACGTAAAGTCTTATCCCTCACAAGCTGAAATGCTTTTTCATTCATCCTGCATATAGAAAGAGTTCATTAGGCTAGGCACTTCAATTTTAAAACTTGGTGTTTGCAAAAAAACAGAGGAAAAAAAGAAAAGGAAAAGAAACCAGTGATTTCTCTTACCATTTAATAAATCCTAGTTGTGGTAATGGCTAACATGCAAGTTGCACATGTTTCTTCCAGACTTTCTTAATTTCTTTTAGACGACATAGCTAAATTTCTCACTCAGAACTTCTGGAGAAGCAGCACTGTCCACTGAAGGAGGAGGGTGTTCACAAGACCTGATCGGCTGAAATTTCTTATATCCTGTTTTAATGTGTCACATTAAAAGGACATAGAACATTTTGTACTATGAAAATTGAGGAAAATGTTTGATCTTCTAAACTTTATCTAAGCTGTTCTATATAAATGTTGTACCAGAGAGACATGAAATAGTGGGTTAGCTTACTAGCTTTATAGTAGTAGTAGTATACTCCGCATCCCACCCATCCCATGCTTTTTCTCCATGACACTGAACTAAATTGTGGGCTGGATTCTCAGTTTCTGGTGTAAATCAGCTCCAGCAATCATTGGAGCTAATTAATCTGCGCCAGCTGAAGAGCTGTCTTTTGTTGTGTTACTATACAGTCAAGTGTGTGAATATACGTTAAATGTTAATTGGAAAAAAGTTTCATTTGTTTATTTTAAAACTAAAAATTAAATGCAGACCTGGATTTGGAGTCACAGAGCCATCATGTTTATGGATGTGGGGTGGAGGGCGGCGTTGTTTTTATTTTTGTAAGGCATGCTTGCCAAAAGAGGAGGTCCCAGCCGATACTGTCTCACAGCGTGGGGTCAGGGCTGCGTGACTGACTTTAACAGAAGTCTTACAGATAGGATTGCCCGTCCTATAGGCCTTTGAATAGGTCACCTTCATACAGAACACTGTTTGCTTGATATCTTCAGTGTGTTTTAAAATGGACGAGAGTCAGGCTCTCATAATGTGAATTAGCAAACTGTCGTAACCTTTGGAAGCAGTGGGAGAGGTATAGCAGCATCATGACCAGCACTGGTTTCTGGTGCTGGTTTCTGGCCCAGCTTTCTGGGGTCCTGCCCTTTCTCAAAGCAGGTATCCCTGGGCTGAGAGAGCAGTGGCAGCGCCGATTTGCTTGTGGAGAGGCCTTCCAACACTGGCGTGGAGCGCAATGGGGACGCTGTTTTCAAAGATACTTAAATCTGTAAAGGCAAAATACTGAGGCCATGAGGAAGTAACAGCAGAATATTGCAGGGGTCCATGAGGACTGTGTGTCCTTCACCTGCATGAGAGAGAGGTAACCTGGGAGGTGAAGTAGCCACAGTTCAGTATCCTACTGAAGTTACAATAATAACACAAGAAGTGAAGTTAAGAAATACTGTTCAGTCCAAGAGGGAGGGAGTCTTCAGGATACTGGATTGCTTTCTGTAGTTATGCAGAGCCCGTCACCTGCAGTACTAGAGTACTGCCGGATTTCATAGTGCAGGGAAAAGCCCGATGTCTTCCTGACGTGCAAGTGTGGGTGGGCGAGAGAGAGAGGGACAGCCAGAAGGGCCCGCCGAAGGTAATCCACATATTGGAGATGATTTCTCCCTGTAGATCTGGAAGGGGCAAGGTTCATCTTTCTTATCTGCAGAGGGGGAAGGTACGCAGCCAGGTTCTGCCTCGTTTTGTATGCCACCGGAGGGACTCGTGAACTGCCCTCTGCGGGGGGGCGGTTTCAAGGCTCTGGTGGAAATGTGCCGTCAGAAGAAGCCGTGTCCAGCCGGTGGTCCAGAGTGCTCAAAGATGTCGCCTTGAACTTGTTTCTGTAGTTAATGGAGAGGCTTTATAGAGAGCAGCAGACCAGGGTGGCATGATCTCTGTTGCTAAGCAGAAAGGCTGCTGCATTGACTGGGATTTAGCGGAGAACGGTGGTATAGACACATAAATGCATTTAAAGCAGTAGTCTACAACTTCAGAAAGTTTTTAGAGGAGAGAGGGGAAATCAACGTTGCAAATAAAAGCCCTTGAACTGCCAAGTACCAATGTTCAGGGGGAAGCCGAAGTGGCTTATCTCATGCAATTGCAGAGAGGGCTGGCTCCATCAGATGAGGCCCAGCCTCGAGGTTATCTAATCCAGCACCGTCTGGAGTCGCACCATTTCCTTCCACAAGGGATAAAGAGGAGTCAAACAAGAGGGAGCTCAGTCCATTAGGACGTAAGACTCCGTCTTCTGACCTCACAGGCCTGCGAGGCTCACTGGTCCCCAGCAGGTCCTGCACTGAAGCTTGTAATGGGGTGTTTGCAGCCCAGTTTGGCTAGCCTCATGGCTCAGGGTGGAATAGATGGAGCAGTTTATCCCGTCACGATGGGCTCTGGCTGCCCAGAAAAGCGTGGTTACATTGGGAGGAGGTTCATCAGAGTTAATCGGGGGGAGCCTGGGCTGGTGGAGCCAGCTTCATTCACAACACCTCTCACCCGTAACCACATTTTCCTTCCCTTGCCCCTACCTTCAGCCATGGGAAGGAGGAAAGGAGCTACCCTGCTGCCAGAGGGCATGCTTACCACCTTCATGCCACCCCCAAAAGGACCCCCGGTGACTGCCTGTTTCCCTGCCAGACTGATTAAACACCACCTGCTTCCCATCCCTCTCCCCCACCTCCCTCCTCCCTCCTCCCACCCCAACACACGCAAACCGAGGAGGGAGAGGGCACAGTTAGAGCTTTTCAGGGCCAGACACAGAAGACAAAGGTGACTGCAATGCAGAGAGGTGGGAAGGGTGAGCAAGAGCAAGCAACACCAATTACAGATATTTACTAACTGCTACAACATTTTTATATGTATGAGATGTACTCTAGATGGATAAGCCTTGAATTGTCACTTCTACTACAGTGTTAATGGTTCATCTACAGGGCCAAATTCTGCTGAACATAAAAAAATTCCCGCGCACTACAAGCTCTGTGAATGACTTTTCCTCTATATCCGTGGTCTAACCAGCAGTTTCTGCCTGCCCAGCTCTTTTACGCGTGGAAATACACCATGAGAGCAGAGGACTTACTGCTGGTGAGAGACATACCTGCTCATCACAGTCCAGGCTGTGCCTCCTGGTCCTTCTGAGTAACACATCACATTCCCATCTGGCTGATGTGTCCTGGAGAGTATGCAATAACCTCTCTGCTGTTCCCGCAGCACAGCCAGAATTGTGTGGTCATCCCTGTACTCACTTTTCTGGACAGGTTTTTTGTGGGCGCCTGTATGTGGTACCTGCCAGAATTTGGCAGCAGGGTACGTAATATGCCGCTTGGCATTGTATGCAGCCTCTTGTAGCAGATTGCATTTCACCACAATGGGACTGAGTTAAAGTTAGATTATTCTTGTATGCATGAGTTTTATTTCTCCTTCAGTTTTTGAATGAGACAACTTCTGGGGTGTGACAGGAACCCCTCCTGTGATTTTTCTTACATTTCCCAACACATACTAAACCCCCAACTATCATAAGCCATAGGAGCCTTAGTGATTTTTCCATTCTGCGGCAGTGCTATTGGCAATGCAGTAAGTTAAGGGCAATCAGAGTTTCCATTAGAAGCCTCTACATCTCATACAGTTCTAATTCATCAGTAACACAGAAAAGGAAATTTGATAATCATCTCCCTAGTAAAACGCTATTAATGATTTTTGAAGATGGGGAAAGGGGAGAACTAAATTTCAAGGTGCAAAAAGTCTAAATAAATTGAAAATGGAAAGTCTTTTTATTTTGTTTTAGCCCACTCTACTCTCAAGTCTTACCAAGTTTTGTGCTTAAAACTAGCATGTTAAGGCTGTTGTGTTTGCATGAGAGAGTAGCTGTGTTTCCATGATGGATAGGCTCATCCCCTGATCCATGGGCACAGCAGTCCCGGGACAGAGATCCTCTGGGGGTGCTGACATGTGTGGGATGCCTCTTGCGTACTGCAAAATGGGAAGATGGGTCCAAACCAGGAGGACCCTGGGAGGCAGAAACGGCGTTTCAGCCTGAGCGAGCTGCGGAAGCGCTGTTGTGTGCGTCCAGCCGGGGCACGCAGCACCAACGGCACTTGGCGCTCCAGCCCCGCAGGGAGCCTGCAGAGTACTTCCCAATCTTTATTTGTGGAAAAGCTTAATTGAAATGCAAGTGATTAAATCTAATGTATCATGCAGTATCCATTTTCACTGCACTACCACTTTCACTTCCCCGATATTATCACGCATCTCAGCAGCCCCACTGTTTTTTTTCCTTGTAAGAGCCATGCCCATTCTCTCTCCCCTTTGTGAGCTTGGTGGAGGAGATAACAGTAAGCCAGCGGTAGATTACTAGTGCCCCAAACTCTACTCAAGGGATAAGGGATCTCAGCTTCATTTCAAACAACCACTTTTAAAATACAGTCTTAAATCATTTGAGGGGCATGTGTTTTCCAGCTTTTTACAAAGAGTAAAAAAGCTACAGTGTAGCAGTAAATGCAATAAGAAACCTCTGTTGTTTTCCTAATTTTTCTCTTTTGAGCCGCACTCAGGCTAATGCTTTTCCCTTCCCAAACGCCAGGCTCAGCACTGTGTTGTTAGTGTTGTCCCAAAAGAGCGGGCTTCTCTTTGTGTGCCACAGTGGGAGAGCAGACCATCCTGAACGGCCACCCAATTTCTTGTCCATCTTTTTCTCTTTCCAAAAAATCTGTTTCTTAACAGATTTGTACAGCAGGAGTCGTGAGAGGAAACTTGAAGGCAATAAATGCAGACCATGGTGGCACTGGAGAGCTGCTGCTGTAGCCAGGGGGATTGGGACACATGTAGCAGTGGGCAAATTGACACCCTGCTTTCTAGAAAGGTGGTGGTTGCGAGAAAAGTGTGTTTACTGGAGTGTCCAATAGATGAGGTATTTTTCATTTGTGTTTTTAAAATAAAAGCATCCTTTCCAACTATTTCCCTCTCCTCATAAGTGATAATGGAAGAGGCATTAGCCTTTCCATCGCCTGAGCCAACCTGTTTTTTTTCTAAGAGGTGTCCAGGATGTTCAGCCAATTGAGTGATCTAATTAGCTGAAAATTGTTAATTTCCTTTACCTTATAAAGCACCTAACACAGAAACTGTTAAATAATGTTAAGTGTCAGACTTAAACTGAGAACATTGGGCCATATGCTGCCATGGCTTTCGCGCCAAAAAGTGTAGCAACTTTCTCCAAAACCTGCCTCCAATTTCTGTGTAGAAGCCAAAGCCTCCTGCTTGATATGCTGCCACACCAACTCGCAGCACTAAGATGGTCCCACGCAGCAGCTCGCTGCGCTCGGGGAAAAGAGTATGTGCGTGAGGGGAGGTGACAGTCTGGATAAACGTGGCAGGAGCCAGGACACCAGCAAGGTATTACAGACGCTGCCCTTGCAAGCGCAGGAAAACCAACGGTAGGGCAATGCTGCTCAGGGCAGCGTTACCCTGTAAAAGGGTGGCAGATCTGTGCCTGCAGCTGAAAATTGCGCAAGTCCCTAATCTGCGGCAGGCCCGGTGGATAGGTGGGCTGCCTTGTAGCTCTTTGTTAAAGCAGGGGGGTCCCTGGCTCGGTGGGATGCACGTGAGGAAGGGGCTGGTCCCAGTGTCACTGGCCTCCCCGCAAGCCCACAGAGAAGTGGACTCAGAAGTAGTGTGATGCCTTGCTGCGTTACTGCTGCCTTGACCCCAGCATTGCTCAGATGCAGTGTCTTATGGGTAGGGAGGGACCGGGAAGGGCTTGTCCTCAGTATGTTTCCTACATGACAGGCTGCGGATATGGGAATAGACATTTAGGTGCCAGCTTGCCCCAAAAGCCCACAGGCTTGAATCTTCCTTATGTGAGGAAGGGGCTCAGGGCTATGTGTGGATGATGCACATGGAGTTTCTCAAGCATCTCCTTTAAGAAGGTTGCGTCATACCCCCAAAGCTCACCTTACTCTGACTTTGGGGGCAAGGGGTGCCTGTGCACATCCAGTTCATGCTTTGTATGAGGTTTTCTCAGCAGAAATATTTCCCCTGAATCTCTCCTGCTGTTGCTGTACCTGTGCTGGTGCAGATCGCTGTGCATACACATTAAAACTGTCTGACCTGGAGCTACCCATGGTGAGACTGCTCCCCTGATAGTGGACTCACTCATCATCCTGGAGAGGTTCTCCATCGCTTGCCTAATAGATGCTGTTTACTCCTTATCGGGTTAAGAGGCTCCCTGTGGAGTCCCTCTCTATAGCCACTGTCTAGATCATCCAACTAGAAGAGTGATCTGGCCTTCCCCCTCTCACCCCCTCCAACCTGTTTACCTCCCATTACCACGACCTGCAACGTGAGCAGCCTTCACCAGCTGAAGACCTCTGATCCTAAGTCCACTAGAGATTTTGGCTTTCCTATTTGGCAAGGCGACTTGTTGCCCACCAGGTCAACATGAATAAAGATTTTTTAAATCCATAAAGTCCTGCAATTGCAAAAAAAAAAACCCAAAAAAGCCACCTCCAGATAATTTAACCTCTCCTGGCAGCCTGACATCTTGAGCTGTCTGTGCTGCACTTGTTTATTTATGCTCATAATTAGGATCAAAAAAATCCAAACACACACTCACCAAGAATTCTACTTCATATAAAATTTGAAAGTAAAATCAATCCTGGCCCAATCTTATCATTTTTAAAGTATGTTTATCCAGCTTTGTAGTAGGAACAAGCAGACTGTTTGAAGGCCACATAGTTTTCAAACCTTGGTTGCAACACGTTACCCCATTTTGAAACCGTCTTTATCTAGCCGAGAAAACTAAAATCTGTTTGACAAAGTAGCACTCCAGCCAGTTTATCTTGCAATATGGCTTTAGCTCACAGAGCCTATTGATTTCCTTAAATTAATGTTTACAGAATGCTACTGAATTTCACTCAACGGGACATTGTTCTTTTGAAGCTTTGTAAAATATGATACAGAGTGTTATTGCCATTTGTTCCTTTGCTAAGACTGATGAAACATTTATTTTTTTAAAGTGCAACCTTGAACTATAGCTGTTTCCTACAAGTGTGTTTACTCTTGGAACATTAGTAATACAACACACTATCAGACTCCAGCACAATACCACAGGCAAAGTCTGTAGGTACACTCTGGCCAGCCTAATCGTATAAATGGAGCTGAAGTTTAATGCAGATTAGACATCATATGAGAAAAGGTTTCAAGCTTAGCCCAGCTGTCCCTGTCTGAAGGATCTTCAGATTTGTGCGCTACAGCCAAGCAGTTGTCTGACGCTGTTACAATATTAGAACGGTTGCATTGGTCTTGGTACTTCTAAACATGGGACCCCGTACTGAAAATTAACGTCTGATCCTCTCCCTCTGCCCCTCCTGACAAGGTTAATAGCTTTATGGTTGCCTGTTCGTGGTTTGGAGGCTTTCGATCCGATCTCTGAGGAGTGCTTAAAAATCTGCTCCAAGATGCACTCGCATTAATTCTAATGTCCACCCAAATTTTGGTAGTTTACTAAAATGAGGTCGCTGTTACCTATTGCTGAAATTTTACAAGAAATCACAGCCACTAATGACTTGACAATTTTGCTACTGCTTTCTGCTGCTTTACTACCATTAGACACATCAGTCCAATAAACCTTCACTGTTTGCTTATGAGAACTGACACGCCAGCCTAAACTGGGTACCCTTACGTAAAGTGGTGTGTACCTTATCCCACAGGCATCGGCGTGAACCGCTCACTTGAAGTATGAGTGGGAAAAAAGTGTTCCTGAGAAAAATGTGTGTCCCCAGCCCAGCACAACCAGAGGTGGACCATCTGCAGAGGACGTAAACTCTCTGTTGAAACCAATGGAGTGGTGAAAATTCACATCGCTGAGGAGCTGCCCCTTGGTAGCCTCCCACATGTGCTCAAGGAGAGGGACTTAAACTCCACCTTTATTGCATGCAATATTAATGCATCAGCTGGCAAGAGAGAAAAATATGAAGTCATTCGGGCACCTAAGACGCAGGCTTCTTGCTTTATCAGACTGTGTCTGGGAGCAGATGACTTTTCTTTCTATCATAGAGGTTCCACGTAACCAAGTCCCAGCCCCCCACAGAGGGGAAAGGAAAGCCAACTCTCTGACTTCTTGCCTTTTTATCTAGTAATCTCTGTGTGGCCTTCCTAAAGCATCTGAGTTTATCCATTTAAGTCCACTCTGTCTGCAGTACAAGTCCCCAGCTTGTGCTACTGCTGTCAGGAGATATGTCTCTCCTTGATCAATATTTACTTAACAAACAGCAGGGATAGGAGAGTTTGTTTAGAGGAATCATGTGTGCACAAGGGTGAATGAATGCTCGGTAAAGTACTTCACCTGTTTGTCTCCTTTCCTAGGGTATCTTTTCTGCTTCAGGCCTCATGCTGGGCTTTGCTGCCATTGCCCCTGTGAACATGCTCAAAGCCACCCTGCTTTAGGACAGTTTAGCAATCGGCTGCAGAAAATGAACTTCTGAGTACATATTTTATTCCCTGTTCTAGGAAAGTTGGAGGGAGAAGTTCAGGAACTTTGTAAAATTACTTCTATGGTTAAAAAATATTTGATGCTCAAGTAAAAATAAACTGAACTTCCCAGACTCTTGCACTTATGGAAGAAAAGATTTCAAAGATGTTTTAAGCATTTTGTTGGCACAAAATATTTCAAAATTGCCACTGCCAAAAACCCAAAGTGTTCTAAAGAAAAAATTTACACTCAGGTAAAATTGCAAGGCAGGATAAAGAATAACTTCAGAAAGGTCTGCTATTCATTTATCCAACTAACAGTTGTTTCTGATGCCTRAAGTCATTGCATGCAATTAGCTTTGAGGCATCTGAGTCTAGTTTGGGGGGGGTATTTTATTTTGTGAATCAGAGTTGTAAAAGCCATCTGAAATATTCATGCAGAATTGTCTGAGAAGCAGTTTCTGTTTTATTTACTGCACAGTAGAACAGCCACAGTGGATTAGCTCTACAATACCCGTAACAAAAGCACAACAGCTGATGCATGTGATGTTAGGAGGTGACAAAACAGTTAAAGTATGCTGCTGGCTACAGGCAAGCAGTCAGCAGATGCAGACAAAAGGGTTTGTGACAAGAATAACTCTCTCTCCAAGGCGAGCAGTCAAGAGTATCCAAAATACCAATACCCTTTTCTCCTTGACATTGTCTTCTTACAGTCAGCATTTTATTGCCCTTTTATAGTAAAAAAACAAAACACAATTCTCTGGAATATCGGTTTTAACTTGACTTTCACAATTCTGTGATCTTTACATCTGTATTGCTTTTTCTATCATCTAGATTTACCACTTGAGCAAGAATTTTTGAAAGTTTTAAAGATTAACTGTAAAGAAGCCCACCCTTAATAGGATTAACGACATGAAATACACATATAAATCTTTAAGCAGACCGGTGACTTCTTTTGTCATTTGGTTTTGGTGTTTTTCCCCTTTTCTATTAAGAGAGAATTAAGCATCTTATTTTGCTAATGAAGAAATAAGGCTTGGGTAGAAATTAAAGGTTTGTTTGACAATGGGAGAGATTTAGGTGCTGGAAAGGGACTGTGAATGAGCTGATGTTTATTTCAGAAGTGTGAAAAATCAGCTTATATATCTCCAGAAAAAAAAGAGAGAGAGAGGCTGTCTTCTTTCTAACCTTTGTAATTCCCCTTCTAGTCTCTGTGACATTCATTCAGCTGCCAAGCATGTTTGGCAAGGCTTGAGCCAGTGAGCGCACTTCCAGTGACCGCTAACCTTGGTATGTCCTGACACTTATGATGAGTATCTGCAGGACACAGAAGGCAGGCAGGCTGCTATGTCAGGCTTTTATTATGTACTGCAGAGGCTGGGGACAGTCAGTTTAATAAAACAAATCATCCTTGAAGGTAAAGCAACTGGGAAGAGGAGGAGGAGGAGGGCTCAGGGAGGGGAGGAAATGAGGGGAATGGGAGGGAAGGGAGAAAAAGTCTTTGCTCCACAACCCAAAAAATAAATGAATTAACTAATAAAAGATACAAGATACAAGACAACCCAATAATGAGAAAAACAGTGAAGGCCCACTGATCAGCCACCAACTTGAGACACATGGCTACTTCTAGTGTGCCCTCCTTCCCAACAGTGATTTTTAAAGTCCATGCATGCCATCAGAAAGGGAAGCCTGATCCTCTTTGTTGGCTTAAAATCAGTGTTGCTTCACTGATTTTCCTCGAGCAATGCTGACTTAGACCTGCTGAGGATCTGCCCTCACCTTCTCAATCACTGCTGCCTTTTTGGTAATGTTTTCCTTGAAAAGAAATTCAACAAGTATTTTTAAAGCGTATCGCTTTCTGCAACTGCGTATGCTTCTGTATGAAAGAAGTGTGAGTTAGGTCTGACTTGGCTCCAACTTTTGAGCCATTGGAACTATACTTTTACTCACATAGAAATAGTTTGTGCTGAGTATTTTTAACAAAGCACACCCCCACAGTGCTAATCCAAATGGTTCGGCATGGTAGTTACACATGCAAACCCAGGAGTGAAATAGTTCAGGTTTGTTGTTCAAGCCAAGGAAAATGCCAGTAGTTAAAACAGCATAAATAGACAAGAGCAGATGAGAGCTTTAATTCCCTCCCAGTTTTCGTAGATGAAGGGGATGTGTTAATGTGGCTAAGGCTTGAGAAGGGGCACTGTGGTGGTTGTTGGACTGCATTAGGAGGTATGGGACTGATGCGTAGCAGGTGTAAATCAGCGTAACTGCACTGAGGCTGGTAGAGCTCTGCTGATTTACACTAGCCCAAAGTTTGGCCTGTGACTTTTTCCTTGGCAGCGAAGCTAAGTTACATTGACAAAGCATGTGGTAAAGTGTGTTTTCTTTCTAAATCAGTCTGATGTGGAGGCTTCAGCCTGAAACCCACCTAGCCTCCCCCTGAGCAGACYTCATTGTCTTTCCTCCTGGTGAATGTACAGTGTGATTCTTTGATTGACTGCTGCCACCTGATGCTAAGAAAATGCCCTGGGTTCATACTAGGGATTGTTGGTTCTATTAAAAGCAACGTAGATGGAGTTTATTTGTCACTGAAGCATTTTCTGCAGATGTTCCTACTTCAGAGATGTTCAGTCAGTTAGGTGTAAAGATGCGCTGAACAGGTCGCCATCACTTAGGGTCAGGGAAATGCTACCCCCAGACACGTAATTAACATGGCTGGCTGATTGTTGCCCAGTGAAAAATCTAACTACCCATCCATTTAAATATTTATTTTCAGGCTCTGGACTTCACCGGTATTTTCTTTATTAAAAAAAAAATCCAACAACACTTTGCGGTTACTCTTTCTAGAAAGGAAAAATGTTGGCCGACATACTATCCTGTGGGGATTAATCACAGTGCTATTCACATTACAACATGCAAAGTAACGTGTGTAATCCAGTCTGACATGAAAAATTGCTAATAACATCCCAAAAGGAAAGAGCTATGAACGGCTCTAATGCCTGCGGAGTAGGGGAGATCTTTGGGAACTCGGCATTATGAGGAGGTCTCTTCAAAGTCCCTGCAGGGCTTCATTCACTATTATGTTTGTGGGCTGCTCTCTGCAGCCTGTTGTACCAGATTCAAAGGGGCCCGGCCCTGCAGATGTGACTCAGGTACAATGAAGTCGGACCTTAAAAGCTAACTCCTAGCCTAAAAGAAAAGCCTGTGTGTCTTTACGGGCATGGGACGCCTGGAAGCTAGTGGCTCAGGTTTCACACTGCCTACTCCATGGAAAAGCAGCATCCCCTACCTGGAAAATTTTCATATGCGCAGGTAGAAATTGAATGGCAAAGGCTCACTTCCATGCTTAAAGTTGTCATGGGTGTAACCATGTAGGGAGAGGTAGGACTTTTTGCATGTGGACTTTATGCTTCTCATGTAGGTGCTTGTAATTGCCTCCCTCCCATCTCCAGCGACTTGGAAGTGAAGAAAGGCATCTAATGTTAGTCCTCTGGCGTGGACACCAAAATGGAAAGGTGTGAACTCTTTTTCCCAAGCACAAAGGCAAAAAACAACAGTTTTTGCCCTCGTGAGCTAACATCAGTGTGTGCACAAAAAATTTCATTATCTACTACATTCCTTGCTTTCTAGTATCATGTAGCCAACAACTCCTTCCCCTTGGTTAGGGCCCAGCAATACCAAGGGTGATGAACAGCACACGAGCAGTTGTTTGAACTGCATGAACAGAAAAGTGTATCATTTTTTATAGCAATGCAAGAATGAGACAAACATGGTATATTTTGTAGACGTATTACCAAGTGCCCAAACGGCAGAGTGGTTATGTGAAGTTTTCAGTTATTTCTTTGAGCTGGAATAAGTGAAACATAATAGTTACTTTCTTCCCTCATAATTATTGCTGGAATAGAACATCTGTAAAAATGTTTCTTTCTGTGCGGCCCATTGAATGAAAAATTTCCACAGAAGGCAGCCTGTCTTTGGGAGCAGAGAAAAACGTGTGGGGGCTGGATTTCACTCTCGGAGGTAGACAGAGGACTTCTGTGGGCTGCGGGGCTTCTGGAAACAGAGTTTGTCAGCTGGTGTCAGGGGGAGCTGATCTCATGCTTATCTGATGGCAAAACGTGGCTAGCAAACTGCTAGCGTTTCCCCAACAGTGATAGGTGAGTGAGGCTCCAGAGCTCTATCGTATCAGGTTAAACACGCACATTTCCGGACAAGTTTTCTGAAAGTGGCTTCTAAAGGGAGAAGAACAAAAGCCTGAAGTAGTGGATAACGTGCTGGCCCTGATCTGGCAATGTGACATGCATTCAGTAAATGAATGAGATCTGCCTGGGTGTCTGTTGGCCACAGGAATGGTTGAAGTAGCCTCTACTACAGGTCGGAGAACTCCTCTTGCCAGAGTGGGCAAAGAATAGCAGTGAGGGAATACTTGCTATTATAAGCATGCTGGCTACTGGCCGGCTGTGTATTAGCAGTTCTAGAGTTCTGAAGCCATATTTCCGTAATAAAAATGGAAAATAATACCTTTATGGAGATGACCTCAACCTTGCAACTGACCTCTGGTTCATTATAGTGGTTGCTTTTGAATCATTTAAGGCAGAGGGTAAGAAGGTGGTGCTGTTGCCTGAGACAACTGTTTAGGATGAATTACCAAAGTTTGGAAGTAACTGTGTTTTTTAACATTCACCTGTTGTTCAGGGGCTTCTGAAAGTGGCATGCCCCCGCTAGCTGGCCGTTTGGCTCACCCATGGAGTGACAGCGACATTTAGAAAACCCGGATGAGTTTGATGCATCCCAGCTCAGTAGCCACTTGAAGCACAATGCGCCCATTGAAGAGGTTGGGGTTTTATTTGTAGGTTTCTGAAAAAGAAGGGAGGACCATAGTGTCTCCCAAGAAAGCCATCTTATGGGGGTCTCATGCACAGCAGCCACAGAAGCAAGCTGTTAGCTGAAGGCTTGCTTGCTTGTTTTTAAACTATGAACAACATTCAGAGATACCCTATTTCTTTGATAGTTTTCAGCACTGGTTGTGACCAAAGTTAAGTGCAGAGGTACAGAGGGTTTTCTATGCATGCATAACTTTCATATTAGTTCCCACACGGAGAAGAGAACATAGCCGTAAATGCATGGGTAAAATATCAAGCAGAGATTTCTCTCCTTAAAGACAATTGTATTTGTTTCCCCTCCTGCTAATTATATCCTATAAATCCCCCACTCTCCAAACTCAGACAGTAACATTTTGTTACCTACATTCTGTCAGTAGACTTTACAAAGATCTCTAACACATGTTATAAAAGTTATTGCTATAGTACTATATATAACAGCTTTGCATAAGAGAATAGAAGGCTGCCACATTTAGAAAATGCAGGTGCTATGTAAGCCTCTTTCTGAAAGAAAGAACTTAGCTCAGTTTCCTTTGAAGAACCAGAGACTTGAAATTGAAAACTGTATTAATGCCATTGTCTCCTTGTATCAGCAGGTTCCAGAGAGATTCCTGGAAGTGGCTCAGATCACGTTACGGGAGTTTTTCAATGCCATTATCGCAGGCAAAGATGTTGATCCTTCCTGGAAGAAGGCCATATACAAGGTCATCTGTAAGCTGGACAGTGAGGTCCCCGAGATTTTCAAATCCCCAAACTGCCTACAAGAGCTTCTTCATGAGTAGAGAGTTCAGCAGCTATTTATGAATGTATGAAAGTAGCAGTCCCCTTCTGATGCCCAAGTCATGTGTGTCTCTATTTTAATTTCATATATATGTGTATTGCATACATATATATGTATATGAAATTAGACTGTGATCCCTCCTGGATTTAAGTTTTCGTTCAGTTCCAAGGGGATGGTTATTTTACTTCAGCCTTTGGTTTACTTTTGCCCGAGACCCTTAACATTTGGAGAATCAACGGGGTTAATTTTCAGGGAGAAGAGTTTGGAAGCGTGTAAAAGCCTGTCTTAGCAAGTTAGGGCATTATGTTTAAAAATGCTTTGTCAGATTTATTGCTTGCTGCAAAGTGGCATTTTGTCTTAGTGAGACTAATGTCATGGCACAATACTACAGACAATGAAGTTTATATTATGTTTATACTGCTAAAGGTCTGAACTCTGTGGAGTCACTTCATAAGCTTCGAGCTTTTTTTTTTATTTTATATACTTTTTAACCAATAACTAGATTTTGTTTCATACTTCAGAAAACTACAACATCTATTTTAGGTACTCACTCCAAGAAGTGATACCCAAAAAAGCAAACCCTATTCTTCATGCTTTCCTTACAGAAATGATAAATACCCTGCACCAGTAATCAACATGCCAGGTTGTTGTTTCTCTAAATTGCAGCAAGGGATGTTTGCACAAATCAAATACCGTTCTTGCAGGGTGAGGCCAGTAATTCATGCACAATGTTGTATCAACCACACTAATTTTGGAATATGGTCAGCTTATTAAAGCGGAAGCATTTCACTCTCCATAGAGTAAAAATGAAACCTTCAGCGTCCTATATTGCCATGTCTCGGTCTTACTTTAAGTGGCATTAGTCCCTAAATTTATTCTTTTCTTAGTCCATTCTGCCCCCAAAAATCCCCTTTCCAGTATACAAAGTTTTCTGTCTGTATTCGACATCTGTCCTGAAAAGCACTTTTTGAATGATCTTAGATATAGTAGAAGAAAGTGTCTTCACCTCACAGTGCTGAGGCAAAGGAAAAAAAAACAAACTTGTTTGTAGCTGTAAAATATAATTAGTCTTTTCCTAATCAGAAGAATAAAAATTACATTTTCATAAAAATCGCAGTGTCCTTCTGGCTATGCAGGGTTCAGATAGCCAAATTGGATTTTTAAAATTACAGTAAATGCAGCTTAAAAAAAAAAATCTATTTGAGCAATGCGCTGCACTTGTCTTCTGAAGCTGGAGCTAGTCTTGACCAAAATCTGAGCTACAGTGTAAAGTCCATGATGGATCTGGGTTCGCCTGAATGCTATACCACGATATGTCAGCAGATGGAAAGAAAGCTAGCTGCTAGTTCTCGTGCTTTCTTCAGTGGCTCTCCTTTTCTCACGTTTTCAGAAAGGTATCGTCTCCAGAAGTTTGGGGGAAGGTTGAATATGCTATGGCACTCTGTATTTGTCATTTTCTCTGTCGTCTTTTGTACGGATGCAGTAAGAATTTATTGTTATCGTCAATAGTATTTTCCCCTACATAATTCAATCTGAATCTAGAGGAAGTTCCTAATTAGCTGCGAATTGTATTTAGACCATTGAGGATATTGGTATCTTATTTCTTTATTTTAAAATTACATTTTGACTTTGGAGAGTGAAAGTTTACCCATGTGACTGAAGAGCTGACCTGATCATTGCAATTTCACTTCATTTACAAATACTGCTGATAGACAGAAATCTATTAAAGCAATTCATGTTAGCAGAAAGCCTTAAAAACCTGCTGACTTCAAATTAAACAGCACAATCCTACGATTCCCTGTCATTCTTTTCAAGCACTGGCAGTATCTGTGGAGTACAGGCAATGCAGACAATAGCATGGGATGAAGTGCCAACATTTTCACTATGCATTAAAAGCAAAACAAATCTTCTTGATCTTAGACTCCCTGAGAGTACCTAATACTGTACGTATCCTTACAGTAGACAGGATGTGTATTTTTCTTTCTTTTCTTTACTTCCATTTTCTTTTGTTTTCTTTTTTTTGGTTGTTTTTTTTTTTGTTTTTGTTTGTGTGTGTGTGCATGATTTGGTAAACATTACACTTCATAAAGATGTAACTCCAATGAATTCTGAGTAAGAAAGGATGAAAATTGTGTTCATGCACTTTTTTGATTTATGGGAAGAAGTGGCATAAAATGCTCAAGTTTTAATACAGTAAGTTCATCATTGGCATACCGTCAGATACAAAATATAACACTGCATTGTCACCTTGGACATAAGAAAGCAAAGCCATACTTTAGTCATACTATGTGGACATACTACTAGCTACCATCTCAATCTGTGATTTTACCGTTACTTTTATTATGTTTATTATTATTATTATTATTATTACTACTACTACTATTATTTGGCTGCAATGTGATTCACATAATCTAAATAAGTGAAATTGTGTACTCAACACTTGATGTTGTTGCATTTATTTATTTATTTATAAGTAGCATAATCTCAATAGTAAATGAGGCATAGGAATTAAGAGTAGAAATTTCATCTTAAAAGCAAAATAAAAAACTCCTTCGTCTGAAAAAGGAATAAATGATAATTTGATCATTTCAGTGATGTGATTTTTCTGCATTTTATAGCCATATTGCCTTTGTGCCTCCCAATACACCTAAAATTATAAATACATGGCATAGCTCCTACTAAATTTTAAGTAGAAAGCAGTTTCTTTCAAATGATCTCAATATTATTTCACTAAAAATGGCTAAAAGGCAGGAGGCTACTTTTATTGTAATGAAAAGTTTACATAGGGAAAGAATTTCAAAATCCATATAGAAACCCCATGTTGCCATTCATTTACTGCTAATTCAGATTTATTTCTGCATATAAACTTGAGGTTATAGTCTGTGCCTAGACCTTAAATGCACCAGCGGAAGGATAAAAAAAATCCTTCAAAATACCAGTTTTTCCCCCACAAGTACAATTGTTCTTGTGCCTTCTGTGGCTTACAATTTTCATCTTTTAAACTTTATTTTTCAATTACTACAGCTGCAATAAACACTGATTTTTTTTTTTTTCTGGCTGTTTGACATAATGTTGATAGCTATGCATATTTTGTGTCTTTTTAAAAATTAAAAAAAAAAAACAAAGCAGGAGAATACGTTTTTGAAGAAGAGAATTTTTAGAACAGTTTGATAATGCAAATTATTTTTTCTCAATTGTTTGAGCAGCATTCAAGTTTTGAAAATTCTTGTAGAAGCCAATTTTTTGTAACTGTGGTGCAAATCTTGTGTTTTCTTAGCCTGATGAAAAGTAGTATAGAAGCAATATTTCATACGTGACATGTGCATATACATATACATATGTAGTGACACACACAAAGACAAAATGTGTGGGTGTATGTATGTATATATACACAGAAACACACACACACACAAAATATGCGTATGAAGTGAAAAGCTTACCTTTTTCCTATCTAGATTAAGAACCTATTTTAGACATTTGTTATGTTTTGTGAAAAGAATGTTCTATTTGAAACTACAAAACATTTAATTCTTACTGTATCTCTGGTTGTTTAATGGGAACGTTTCACATTTAATGGTAAACACGTGGAAGATGTTAGAATGTAGTAATTATTTAAGAAAGTGTTCACCCATGTATTCCTGAGGTTTGCTTTGTGCCTCTGAGTATTATTTAATTAAAGTGTTTTAAGTTTGCAGAATCTTTGTTACTGTACCAGGTATGTGGGTGAACATTGAAAATCGAGGGGAACTTTTATAAAGCAATGTAAATATTCAACCTTATGGCTGTTCTTGCATAAAGACATAAGATTTTAATAACTACATTCTGAAAACATCTGTTGAATTTATAAGAAACACTACAGTAACTGTATAGATAGTTGAAAGCATTCTTGAAAATCCAGCTCTCTACTTTTAAAAGTTAAGTCTCTTTCATCAGATGTCAAGGGAATGGGTAATACAGTTCCTGTAAAATTGCAGAATTTTTTCTATGTATATGAAGTCAGTTAATAGAAAAATGTTTTTTTTCCACAGGTTAATATTAATTAAGAAATAAAGGTGAAGATTTTGTGGCTTTAAAGATAGGATTTTCACCAGCAGCATTGAAAGATTATACATATATATATATACAGAAAGATATATATATATATATTAAAAATGGAAAGTGGTTTACAAAACCCCCAAAATGAGCACTGTACATGAGAAGTGAAAGCAAAAACTATATTTGCCATGTGTATTATATAGCAATCATTGGTGTTAATAGTGCAAATGTTTCCTTCTGGTACCAACTATGTGTTTGAAAATTCCAATACGCATTGTTTTCAAAAAGCTCCCCTTAAGGAATGTAACTGGTTTATATGAGTAAGCAGTTACTGTATTGCACTTAAATGTTCTGTTGAAGGAAATGCAATTTTGTTTTCTGTAGAACTGTTGGTTGTAAACCATCTATAAACTGAAGCTAAAAATGCTCATATTTAGAGCTGGGATGAAAACTGGTATTTAACCTTTGTATCTTCTTAGGAATATCCTTTTTAGTGTATGAAAGGTGGTGGCACTATGACTTTATTTAGTCTTTTCATCTGAGCCACAGTCACCTCTCTCCCAAAGCAGCCACCTTCCAAATGCACAAATATACTGGGATACGTAGAAACAAATCTAGAAGAAACAGCGAGCTTACATTTTTCTCTAAAATCCATCCTTTCTGCATTAATTGTACCACTCGAGTGAGATATTAGACAAACACAATAACCATCTCATTACCATACAACGTGTAAGAGTCAGAAACTAAAAAAGAAGGAAAAAAAAAAAAAACCAGCCTCTATAAGTTGGTTTTAATGCTGCCCAGAAGAGTCAAAGGTTAAGGTTTAAACTGATATTGTCCCAGCCATTACTCATATGTATATAGTTACAAAAGTGACAAAACACTGCCTTTATATTATTTAGCAATATGTTGTAAATAGCATTATTAAGCTCTTTTTTTGTAATAAAGACCCTTTAATTTGAAGATAGTACAATAACTGAACTGATAAAGTCAATTTTTGATTTTTTTTTTTATTTTATTTTTTAGCTAGAGGCAATTTCAACTGTGGATTTTTTTGTTGTTGTCTATTGTTCTGAAGACTTTGCATAATTTATTGGTTTAATTTATCCTAATTTATTTGATGAAGGTGTACAATTTTGTATTACCAAGGATGTACTGTAATATTAATTGATGACAAGATAAAACAATAAGACTCCCCTGTCCGTTTGGAAAAAAAGGTGCAGTAGACAATTGATTGAAAAAAGTTACAATTCTAGCTTGGCAGCTACTAAATTTAAGATAAACACAGGAAAAATATTTGGGGGGGGGTGGATTTTATTTTGTGTGTTTAAAGCTTTTGTATACTCTCCAGACTTTTACCTTTTTGCTTTGTACCACTTAAAGGATACAGTAGTTCAATTGCCTTGTGTGCCTTCCATCTTCTCTAAACTGAATGTATGTGCAGTATATATGCAAGCTTGTGCAAAATAAAATATAAATTACAAGCTCATTGCCATTGTTTATATTTATTTTCAAAAGTTTATGTTGCCCCATATCAAGAGGTGAACCACTGAACCTCTCTGCTGCAGCCAGGCTGTGCCTAACACTGTAGTCCTTTGAAGGTTTTCTTTTCCCCTTAGTTCGAATTATTTATTAATGAAACTGCCAGCCCTCTTGCAAAATGGATATAATGAGTTATCTAATCCGGTGTCCTACGTCCAGCACCGGTTAAGATAATGTTATTTTGCAATAGTCTATCAGACAAGGAATAACTCCCTGCAAGAGACATGTTATGTCTGAGGCATAGACAGCCCTTTAAATTAAATGTAGCCAACATGAGCTAGAAAGTACTTTGATGTTTAGTCATTTCCTGGATATACCTGCCATTCTGGTGTCCTGCAACAGGGAGTTCCACAAGTTGGGCAAATGTAGATAATGCTTGCTTTGATGTGGTTCACATTTGTTACTGCTATCAATTTGCCCTTGTTAATGGTAGTGTCCACGTACCATTCTCTATTCTTTTTATTACAATCTATCACTCTTTCTTGGATCACTTTCTTTTCAAGCTGCACAATCATTAGCATTATATATAACTAATCTGTTCTTACACATTTCCTCAAAATGCAAGTCCCATTTGTTCATTATTTTCCTCTAGTCCTTCACTATTTCTGCTGTTTCATATGTATCTTAAAATTTTGAGGTTGAGTGAACCTTTGATTTACATTATTGTCTGCATTTCAGATATGAATGGTCTCTTTTTGGCTTAGAATTGGTGCAGATGGCAGTAAGATGGTAGCTTATTTGGATTACAAAATCATGCAAGAATTTTCTGATTTTGAAGAAGGAACATGTTAAAAACACGCTTTCATCTGAGGTCATTTATTTTCAGAATCTTCCCTGACTCAGCCTCAAGACACTGTAGAGCTGAGCTGGAGTCTGAATCCAGCTTTAGCTACACTAACAACCAAATAAATACTTCATACCTGCAACAGCAATTAAAACTCCATGTCTTTTTATACAACTGGTGTTGCATTTGCTGGGCCACATCAACACCAGGTGTAGAGGAGGTCTGTGGAAGGTCATGAAGTTGCATCTACGTAACTAATAGTCATTTAGGTGTAAGATCATCTCTTTTTACTGCCTCTCCTAGTTCACATCTATCCACATTACCAAACCAACATACTAGAAGCATTTTCAGGTCAAAATACCTGACATTCAGGTCATTTCTTAAGGAACTGGCTGCCCCACAGTACTTAGTAATTGTCTGTGTATTCGGGAGGTTGCTAAGACCATGGCATGGTCAGCAGGGCAGACTGCAGTGTCTGAAATGAGGAGCGCGTCAAGGTCCCTGGCTCATCTGCTCCAGAAAGCCTCCAGCCTTAAGGAGGTCCTCTGCCAATCCTGGTTCAGAGCAAGCACAGGCATCCCAGGAGGGAGCTGATGGGAAACCATGAAAATGCTTTCCTTGTCAGAAGGAAACCAAAGAGAGGGTGAGGAGACTAAAACCAGGCAGCTGGTTAAGCACATCCTAGCAAAGGCTTACAAAGGCAGCTACAGATTACATGGGAGGGCTCATTTTTGTGTTAGCTATCAAGGCTTAACTAGATGAAGGAGAGGGAGATCATCCTCAGGTGCCCAGTTAATGGACCAAAGGATACGAGCTGCATGGGTAATTGCTAGCTCACTCTGTCCCCTGATCAGTTTTTCTCTCAAATATACTAGTTCTATGAAATACAAGACACTATTTGCCATTTTACCCTGCAGTGGAAAGCACACAGATCTCTAAATAAGAAATCCTAGCTATTGGCATCTCAGAATACTGCAGGAGTTCAGAGCTAGACTGGAACTTGGCAAGTAGTCCCTGTCATTGCAGAGGRCCAAATCAACTTTCCCAGGCTTCAAGCACCCTGAAATGATCCAAATTCTGCAGATCTGGCCATCTGTGCTTGGAAATCCTGTTCCCCTAATACCTGGAATTTTTACAATAAGGAAGATACTACGTTCTAGCTTAAAAATCATAAGGAAGACATGAATTGTCCCTGACCAAGGCAAATAGAGCAATTTTATGTCACTGAGACCATCACTAGGAACTGGGGTCTCTTACACATCAGATTACTGAGAAGCCAAATGTAGAAGACTGCATTTTGTGATTTGAGAGCCTGAAAGAGTTAATTGCTCTCGTTTTCTTGGTCTGTACCCTTATTTATGCCCAGTCTAGGTTGTGCCAACACAATTTCTATGGAGATGATCCCTTCTGATCCAGTCTTCCCTCTTTGTTAGGAGGGAAAGGGAACTGACGGGTGAGTTGCAGCATACGACTGACTGCGTTTAGGAAATAATGGCAAACAAGTCCGTCACTCTTTGCAATGGGTTACAGTGTTTCCCCAAACCAACTAGTTCAGTTTTAAAATATTGCACTATGTTTATTTTAAGAACACAATACAGAAAATAAATTAAATCTTTCCTAAAGCTTATTGTTGAATGGGGATGGAGGGCTCCCGTGGTCGTGGCAAAACTGCTAGATAAAAAGCGGGGCGGGGGGGGAGGGTTGTTTCCCTCCGTGGTCCAAGTCTGTGGCCCTCCGGGCGCGTTGCAAGGCCTGCCTGTTCTCCCAGCTTTTCAGGGGGCAGGGGCATTTGGAGAAGCTGCCTATTAAAGCCTGATCGATTGGTGGGTGTAGAAAATCCATCACTTGCTACAATGCTCATTTTTGTGTACAGCTTATTAGTATCACTAGCATACATGTACCTCAAAGAGGTGAAAGAGGTATATTTTATTTACATATTACATTCTTTTTAGGCAGCCAAATGAATTCTTGTTGGTTTAGGTTAGCCTGGCTCTTTCCAGAGCTGCAGAGCAGAGTGAGACACCGACTCTCGTGCAGAGAAAGGACCCCCCCACCTCGCTCTGCCCAGAGTCTGGGAGGCTGTGATTGCGTTTTCATGAATAAATCCTAGGCGACTGAATAGTGGTACTTTCCCATTTATTTGGGAATCAGCGTGAAAAAACAAACAAACAAACAAGCTATTTGCTTCACAACAAAACACATGAAAATGAACTGCTGTTCGCACTCAAAGGCAGTTAATTGCATGCACAGTTTAATTTTATTCTTTAAAATTAGACTTAAGGTTGAGTCACTAGCTAGGCAAAGGAAAGAAAAAAAAAGAGAGAAAGATGGCACAGATAGCTAAAGAAATACTACCGGCTCCAATGTAAATATGTTTGCAGTTTGCAAGAGACCTGCCAGTCAAGCAGCTGTGGGAGGTAACAGGGGAGAACGCATGAGAGGAAAAAGTCTTGTGGCAACAGTGGCCAGTTTCATTATGGCCACTGCCAGACTGTGAAACAACTCTGGGGGCTTGAAATCCTATTGCCTATTAAAACTGGGCATGACAGCTCTTTTTTATGCTTCACCAACCAGAGATGGAACTGTGTCCTAGGGGAAATAAGGAAAAATATTTATTACAAGTGTTTAACACCTTTTAGTACAAAACAACCCTAATATGCAGCACTCAAGGATAATTCATGCCAGCACGTGTAAAACCAAGGGGAATCGCTTATCAGCTCAATAATTTGGTCAGAGCTTTTAAAGGAAGAGATGATGTTCCAGTCAAAGCCCTGAGCCCAGATTTCTCTGAAGTGGAGGTACTTTAGATTTTTTTTTTATATTATTTTTACAATTTCTCAGTAATCGACACAAGGCTCTGACAACACACCCATCCCAGGGACTGCATGGCTGCCTGAGTTGGGCTGCAGAGCGGCCATTCAGACTGGAGACTTACCTGCCCCTCATGCATGGCAATAGTTCTTGGCATATTTAAGAAAGCCGCAGAACAGTTAGGGGTGGATCTTGAACAGCCTGAGGTTTAAACTGCTTTAAAGGCTTATTTAAAAAATGTGCACCCTGAGCTTGCCTTAGATTGCAAACACCCTGGAAGTCTAAGGACGCTCAGGTCAAGGGGTGTATTTCAAATCTTTTCTAATAAAATGCGTGTGTTTAGAAGTGGCAAAATATAAAATGAAATTCACCACTTTCTTACACGAACCTAAGCATTATGACTTCCCAGCTTTTGGTGAAACCTAGAGCTCAGGAGGGGAGATTCACTGCGCATTGAGTGACAGAGGGAAAAACCTCGAGCACTTTCAAAAGGCCGAGCTCAAAGCTTTTCACGCTGCCGCTGCGTGTCCCCATTTTATAGACAGCGAAACGGAGACACGGGACAGCAGCGCCTCCTCCCTGGGACCCCCCACCTGCCCACTGCGCAGCCAGGAACAGCGCCCGGTCCTCCAGACCCCCGCCGGGCACCGGGCCGCTGCCAGCCCTCTGTGTTACTCATTAACGCTCGTCGTTACTCGTTAACAGCCCGAGCAAGGGCTTCCTGCGCAGCCTTCACAAAGCCCCCAGTTTATATTGCGCAATCGACACGCTGCTGCCATTCCCGTTTTATTTCCTAGCAGAAACCTTGCTTTCTGGCATCTTTTTGCATCCTTGTGAGTGACCAAAGCCAGTATTTTAAAATACTGTTTACCCGGCCATTTGCTTTCGCAGAACCTGGGGGGAACGACAGAGAAATTGGAAAAGCCCGTCCATGGCGAGGATTTCCCCTTGCCCACGAGCCAGGTTGCTGCCTCCTCGGTGCTGGTGCACACCGTCAGGAAGGGCCTGCTGCTTAAATGGCGCTTCTGCCCTTCCAGAAATTTCCAGGGTATTCGGCACACCTTCACCAGGGCCACGGCCAGCTGCTGGCTGCGGTACGGGGAGGGGCAGGGAGGCCGTCGCAGCTGCTGGCAGGGGCTGCGCTGGGAAAAGAGCAGGTCGGGGGGTGCCGTGGTGGGGCAAGGGGGGAAACCTGACTCTGCCAGGAACGACCCTGTGCAAAGGGCCGGGCGGACGGGCACTGCCCGAGGCCACATAAGCTGCTCCTTACTCTGGGCAAAGGCACCGGGGTCCACGGGCCGTGGGCCAAGAGGGGCCCAGGGGGTGCCAGAGGACAGTAGTGGCAGCAAGGGTCCGGACCCCCCACCGCAGCCAGAAACTTTCTCAGCAGCGGGTTGAAGCTGGTGCCCGGCAGTGGGCACCCCTGCCCTTCGYGCAGCTCCCTCCCAGTATTTCCAAATTTCAGCACCATTCTCGTGTCTCTTTGGGGGAGGGAAGTGGAAGGGGGGTGACTGTGGTTTTGACATAGTAAACATGGCAGCAGCCCCAGCAGATAGGCACGTATGTCAACCCCAGCGAAAGACCTGTACAACTACCCTGTGATTCTCGGTATAGTGTTATATCACTTGCAAAATTCAGGATTTGTCCAAAATGTGGTACTCTTCATTGTTTTTTTTAATAGATAATTTCAGCAATATATAATAATTTTTATTGTTATTATTAACCTTAAGGAACTTTGTTCTTCTGTCAATATAAATAAAGTGTATTTACCCTTAATCTGATTTCAAATGACCCGAAAAGAGGATCAAAAAAGTGCAAGGCAGCTATACAACAGGGGAGAAAACGGAGAGGGGGTGGGGGTGAGGGGGGGCAGTGAGGATGTTGACTGCAAAAGAAAGAAAATTATCCCAATTCTAGCACTGCTGGAAAAACGTGAAAGTTATTGCCGCACAAAGAACCTCTTGAACTGCTCTGCCTTCCAAAATTTCTACTGCACTCTCTGCAGTTACTTGTGTATGGCAGAAGCAGCATCTTTGTATTATATGAACAGTCTGCTTCATAATCAAATACCATCTGTCGCTACATCTGAACTTGTTTTCAACATCTGTGCGTTCTGGTCTTAACAAAGCTTTAAAAACTAATTCAAAAACTTTCACAGATCACTGACTAAATATGTACATTTACCATCTTTCATATTGGTTTAAAATATTTCTTCTATAGCTGCATCCCCTTGGCTGGGAATAGTTAAGATGTATACACTGAGTTGCTTTATTAAGCTTATTTTCTAATGGCCTTGGGTAGCCAAGTGCAAAAGAGGGACACTTGCTCAGGCACCGAGAGGACCCATCATATTCTTTCTTGGTGCCAATACAGTCCCTTTCTGCCAATGAGAAACCTGAAAGTTGATCAGCTACCATACCCCAATTACTCAAAATGACACTACAGATAAAACTGCAACCAAGGGGAGAATCAACTGTATGGCTTATATGCTGCTAAAGTGTGTCTGAACAAATGGTGAAGTAAAATCATGAGAGCCCTCAGGAGGATAAGTACGTTGTTACTTTGCACATGCTTCAGAAATGTGAAGTACATCTTTACAGAACTTTTGGCCAACCCCCTGGCAGATGTTGACCAGTTTTGCTTATGTATACATCAGTTGCAGAACACTAAAACAGAGATTGGAAATTTTAATTTAGTCAAGGCAGTTGGGCTAAAATGATGGCTTTTGTTGAAACCATTAAATAGAGCTGCCTAATGAAGTACAGTACAGCACTGGCAAACTGAGCCCTGATGAGATGCAGCAGCTTCCAAACTGCAGCCCTGCAAAGGGGAAGAAGGAAGCTTGCAAGTCTTTAACTAAAGTGGAATGGCGACAGCCCTTGTAAAGCTGCGTTTGATTTTGTGTTTGAGGGCAGACACACTTGTACATTATCGCCCTGACATTTTAACCATTAGTTGGAAATGTGCCGTTGCAGTTCCTGCCATATATTTCTCAATCCTATTTGTTAGAAAGTGAGCTAATAGACAGTGTGATGAAGTGATCATAAATTCACTTTCAAAGGGCATTTGGGTTCAGAGCCTAAAGATTGAATATGGCAAATTCTTAGGCACAGGGAAGAAGGTGGGGGCCAGGAGGGTCATTCTCACTGATGGGTTCAGTGATTGATTCCACTACAGAACCATATTTGCCCTTTACTTGGCTGTTTAACACAGAATAGCTATAATAGGTTCCCGATCCATTATTCCTCTTCCTCCTAGGGTCACTATGAAGTTGAAAGAAAATATAACCTTGCCTGTGACAAAATAAACTTTAACATTATCAGGTGTTTGGAAATTGGAAGGTGTCTGCTTTATATAGGATACACACAAACACACACACACACGCACGCACAAAGGGTTATAACATAATCCTCTGTGCCGCCTCTGACAAATGGTTATTACCATTCAGTATTGGTTTTTTGCTCATGCAATAATATGGTGTCATGCAAGTCCACACAGCCTTGAAATTCTTCTTATTATACATAGCCTTCCAAAAATCACATGCAGTATGCTGCTATTTTGACGGTGATTAGCAGCATTTTTTTAAAGATAGGTGGCTTAGAACAAAATTTGCTTTGAGAGAGCAAAAAATTATCTGAAATGCAAGATGAAAATGAGTGTTTTAGCACAAGGCAGCCCCAAAATATTTTCAATAATTAGGAGAGACTTATGTTCCATTTCACTGTTTTGTGTGTTATATAGTATAGACCAAGTGCCACTGTAGTTAAGTGTTTGTCAGCATTTCCCTTGTAAATCCTGGTTTTCCAGAGGGTTGCTATAACTTGCCAATTTCAAATCACACTGGGCTAACACTCACTATACACATTGTCAGCCCAGATGCAAATTTCTGTTGTTGTTATTACCAAAAATGAAATCAAGTGAAGCTGCTGGTTTTTAGTTCATGGCAAAAGATAATGGTTTGGAGGTGGGGGGGTGCTTTTTTTTTTCCCTGTTGCTCCTAGTTGGGATTTTGTTGTTGCAATGGTCTGATTCAAATAGGTTTGTTTTGAAAGGGATGTGAAAGGAAGTTAGGGTATGGATATTTTTATACATCCCAAAATATAAGCGACACATAGAGGGCTCAGGGAGAGAAAAGAGGGGAGCATTCTGATCTGGTACAACTTACTCACGGTCAGGCATATGGTATTCRGGGGTACACCTACTGACCTCCATCCCAAGCTCTAGTTCTGTGTCATAAAGGCCTTAATGTGCTAATAAAGGTCTATTCAGCAGCAGATTTCTTCAAGAAAACACAAAATTGGCTGACTCAGCTGGAGCAACTCCTGCGAAGCACAGAAGCAAACCCTGGCCTCTTCCCCCCAGCCTTTGGGACCAACCCTTCAGGTTCCTGCAGGACCCCATAAACTCCACTGGCTGAACCATGAAGAAGGGGCCAAACCTCCCCCTTCAACATTCCCAAAACCTGCACCATCCCGCGACGGGCACAGGAGAGCACAGGACTTAGGGGCTGCGGTTCCAAACATCCTCTGCTTGACAACAGAAGGAGGGGTGCCTGGCCCCAGCAGGACTCAGGCCCTGGGTGGATGCAGGATGAGGAGGAAGAAGAGGAGGAGGAGGAGACGGAGGTTCAGCAGGCACCCCAGACTGGCTCTCCAAGACGTGGGGCAGAGAGCTCAGCAGGCTGAGCACGAAGAGCTGCTCTCCTCCATGGACAGAGAGTTGGGGCCACGCAGATGAGGAACGCTTGCTAAATTGACAAGACTTTTTCTGTTTTATTTGTTTTTCCCTTCACTTTTAATTAACTAAAATTCCTTTTCAAACTTAAAAATACAATGCTGAAACATTGCTCTCCCCTTATTGATTGAGTCTTTTACTATTTAACAACTGCTTGGCTGTACTGAGATGCTCTCAGCTGCTTTCCTCCGAGGATGTAGCCCTCCATCCCTGCGAGGCACAGGGATGCAAATGCAGACTAAAAGCAGATTTACACCAGTGTAGTGCAACAGTATATTGTAAGAGTAAGTGGAGTAATAGTGCTAAGGTCAAAGGGTTGCACCGAGGAGCAGTGCACTTCTAGATGTTTACAAATCTAGAGGGTTTTCTGCAAGTAAAGAAATGGGGAGTCCCTGGGTGAACAGCTGTTACCAGCTCTAAGCTAGAGAGGATAAAAAGTGGTGATATCACATTCCAGCTGACTGGAGAAAGACAAATTAGAGAAAACTTTCATATCACATAGCAGATATCCACAGGTCTTGTAGTACTTTTAAATCAGACCCTCAGCTGATGTGACTTGCAGTGCTATCAGTTGTGGGGTTTATCTCGCTACTGTTGGAGGTGTTGGGGTATGGCTTGTGATATTTTTGGTGCTCTGGACTGAGAGACTAAGGTCAGCAGAAGAGACTATGACATTAGTAGTGTTATATCAATTTATATCAATGGAGGTTTCAGTCTGCTTGTAGTAGCAGCAGGTTAATTTTATAAGCCATTGCTCATGTACCTGCCTCCAAGATCTGCAGCAATCAGAGCTACCCCATACACCACTTTAGCATAGAAAACAAGGTCCATATTAGTCACACACTGTTTTCCCCACCTGGAAAAATACTTAAGTACATTCCACTTGAAAACAAAGGTCAATTCCCTGCCTGATTAGAGTCAGGCTAGAATGCCACTTTTTTTCTATATCCAAGCCCCAAATTTCTGTATATTGATGCATTCCAACACAAAATTCAAGCTTTGAGATCAGAGGACCCCAGCTAAATGTAAAGATTTTTCCACACAAAAGATTTGCTGTCTATGTAAGACACACAGCAGATAAAACCAATAATACCTTATCTCCTCCCATGACTTCCTGGCCAGGAGCAGCAGCAATATATATTAAGATATCAATTGACTGTTTATAGGATTAAGTAAGGAATAGCTGAAATCAGTCCTTGATTTTATTTGAGTTTAATTCATCCAGTCATAGATCTGTCTGGTAACCACCTATAATAAATAATAATAACAATAATAATAGAGCTTTGCACTTTTACAGCATTTTCCATCAAAAGCTATCTCAGTGTGCTTCATAAACATTACTCTTGCATCCGTTCCTTCAATTCCTTCACTTTCTCCTCATCTTTTTCTGTAGAATTTGCAGTAATATGATAGCATGGATAGCCTTACAAATAAACTAAGGCAAGATGTTATTTCAATGAACTACAGAAAGAGCAAGGTAAAGTTATTTGAAAAATATGAGAGAAATTCGGGAGGGGGGGATGGTATATGTTCATTTTGCTAACATATTATGTGCTCAGTTAAGGATAAAGAAAATCCGTACATTCTGCTAGGTTGGCTGATATTTCTTGTATTAACGGAACATAAATCAACATATACCACTCAGCATGTCTTGTTTCTGAGACAAAAAATGAAGAAGAAGAAAAATGTCAGTGAAGAAAGTTTGGAAAGATATGGGATTCTTTTCTTTATTACAGATAATATTTTCTAAAATCTCAGTCTTATGATCACACATTTCTCATGTAAATAAGTCACAGCATTGAAAGGTGACAGGAGATGTAGGTATGGGGTTGCAATTTGAGACTCCCTGGAACAGCAATGCTCTCTTTATCTATGGTTATATGGCAGCTAGGTTGCTAAACATAGTTATGAGACAAATAAGAAATGCTAACAAATACTGCCACAGGTATTGTCTTCAGTGTCCTGAACCGACTTCAGAACAAGGAAAGGAGAGGCTGTTTGCTCCAGGAAATTCATCCCTGRGAGCTTAGCCTGTCTCCAGTGGAAAACTTCCTAGGGTGAAATTCCCTTCATGTGGATAGCCAACACTAAGCCCATATACCATTATACTTGTGGTAATGACTCCTTCCATCTCAGTGCTTTAATTTAAAGTGAAAGGGAAACAAAATTTAAAAGATAAGGAAAACACCTGAGAATGCACAAAATTAATGCAAGCAGGCAGATTTGGGGAAAAAATGCACAGTAAAGAGGTGTTTTCTAAATGGAAAGTGCTGCTAAGCAGGAAAATCTCAATCTTCCACTAGTATCAGAGACCTTACTCCTCTTGCATTGCATTAGGTTTGAATATTCTCTCCACGAACAAGCTGGTCCCCTATGACTAAGTGGCCATTTCCTTTGCTGGGCACTGCAACACCAATAACAAACTCGAATCCAGGCTTGAATCAAGCATGAGTGAAATGTTGGGAGGCACGGATAACAGAGGGAAAGGGGGACAGGCAGTGAGGTCCTCCTCCAGTGGACCTCCAGTCCACGAGGTCGGTGGTCTGTGCCTCAACTTCTCCATCCATAAAATACAAGCAGTAGTAACTATCTTCCTTCACTAAGTATATTGAGACAGGCTGTCTCTGTAAACATTAAGACTGCTACCAGCTATTACCCCTTCAGCAATTTCACTCTGCCCTCCTCCTTTTCTCAGTATGACAGTGACAGTAGCACTAGCCCAGTAATTGGATATTCTCATGCCTCAAATTCCATGGTATTTAATTTTTATATCATTCTCAGAACCTATCACATATTTGTTTTGATTTATTCAATATTGATCCTTTCTCTGACTTTAGAGCAGCTATCACCTTCCCCGCCTGTTCCCAGGGAATCTGCCAAGCCAGCAGTTTGTGATTTTGTCATAATACATGTGTTTCGTTCTTCGAGTGGCTGTCACAAGCTTCTGGATCTCACAAATGTTACATCCCCTCTTCTTATTCACGCGTTCTGTATATTAAATGTTCCCAGAGATGGGCTTTTTTTGTGTGGAGAAGCAAGGCTTTTTGTATCAGTTTGCAGGGTACAAATCTAAACCTGGTTTAGTAGAGAAAGAGGAGCTTGATTTTTGCTGGATTTGAATAAATGCTCTTATACTGCTTTCTACAATACACTATGCACACGAGAGGAGAAAAAAGAAAGCTGACTGAGGCAAACCTGGGGCAACATTTTCTGAAGTGTCTAGGTGACTTGGGCATGTTTCACTTTGTTAGCAGACACTCGCATTTTGCTTGCTCTCTGTACAACTTACCCAAGCACCTCCCTCACTTCAGAAAATCGGACTAAGGTATTCTAAACTGCCTTCCCCAAATCTGTTCTTTGTTAGTTCTGTGTCTTGCAGCTGGTGGTCTCCTCCAGTGTGGCCATGACAGGAAGGCCACATATCACCAGTCAAAGCATCGTCCAGTTAGGAGCTAGCCCTTTCCAAGGGAGAATAAAGCAAAGCCTGTACGGGCTATGTTAAGACGAGCACAACCAGGAGACCAAGGGAAGTATTCATTCCTCTCTATTCAGCTCTATCTGGAATACTACCACTGGTTTTGAAACCCTGCAAGCCAAAGAGGTTGTTGAGAAACTGGAGASGTCCCAGCAGAAGGCTGCTGAGATCGTTAGGGCTAAAGCGCATGAATGTTGAGGAAAGATTGAAGCAACTGAGTTTATTTAAGGTGAAGAGGAGGCTGGGAAGGGAGGTCTCTAGTCAATATTTGAAGGGCAGTCACAAAGACAACGGAGCTGCTCTTCTTGGTAGTGGCAGGCAGTAAAACAAGGAGCAATAACTGTGAGCCGTGGCTCAGGAGATTCAGAACAGACATTAGGGAAAATTTACTCACTAGAGGAGTAACACAGGAACGGGTTACCCAAGAGCTGCTATCTCTGTCCATGGATGATTTCAAGACTCACTGAGGAAAAAAACAGAGGTGACATTATCTGGCCATTTAGTAATAGCTATGCACTGAGCAGGAGGCTGAACTAGATGACCTCCAGAGGTCCCTTACAATTCATACTTCTATGGTCAAAAAGTGTTATGGAAGTTCAAAGGAACTTTTCCAAGGAGCACTCTGAGAGCATACACATGTACACACTAACAGAGTGAGAAATCAAACAGGGCTTCCAATACAAACAACTTCTCAGGATATTCTGCCATCACAGTCAAGCTCTTGTGATCTCCCCAGGCATTTGAGAGATGAAGTAAGGTAGAATATTGCAGTCTGAAAAAAATAGTCCCAGTGTTGTTTACATTCAAGTTTTCAGTCTTATCTCCCCATAAAATTCTTGTACCATTCAGGAAACGCCCAGCTTTCTGCAGAAGCAACTACCAGCTTCCTCCTAGTTCTCCCCCAAACCCCTTTTCTTCCCAAACTGTTTTCCCTGCTTGTGAAAGTTTTCTTTCTTTCTAATTCCACATCCTGACATTATTTGTGTTTTGCCTCTTTTCTCTCAGGAACATCTTGTGTAAGCCCAAGATCTGGCTCCTTATCTCAAGTCATTTCCACTCACAGCAGCCACAGAAATAATTGGTTAATTAGAGGCATATGCTTGTGTGCTATGTCCATTTCGACAGTTTATGCTGTAGCACTCAGGGGAAGCAATGGTGGAAGAATCTATCCTTTTCTATGGAGAGATATCTTTTGTTTGTTTGTTGTACAACCCCAGGCAGCTTACAAAGTAAAAGATGGGTTTGCACAGGGGTATTCAGAGATGGGGCAGACTTTTGCATGGATTCTTTTCAATAAACATTTCGCCGCATTACCATTTCTGCTATTGCGTCCAGTGTCACCAGGGAACGGTTCAGCATAAACACCTCCTGAGGAACTGTTCCAGAGCCTAATGCCAACCTGAGACAGCTGCTGATGCTGAACAACATCATCAAGGGCCCACTGTCCCTTCCTGCCACTCCTCCTCCTTCACTACCAGTGAAAGAACTATGAAAAGACCAAGAGCTGGTGTACAGCCAACAAGAACTAAAGATCTTGCAGCTGGTTCTACCACCTGTGCCTTGTGAAATTCCAGCCAAAACAACGTCCCCTCCCTCCCCTCAGATAACCCCTTTATTAAAGAGAAGGGCATAACATTTGATAACTTTATAAGCAGGAGTGACACGTGCACAGCAGCAGATATGGAAGGCAATTGCTCCCGCTATCACTAGTGGCTGTGGACAACTGACCATCTTTTGTGGGTGTGCAGGGCCACTCTGGGTGAGCCGTCTAGTACATTCAAATCTACACGCAGTGTGTAAGCCACATTGTGCCAGATATATATAGCTGTTCAATGCCACCCTGCTGAGCCAGTGCCAGGACAGATCACATGGTGCTTGCTTTATTTGGGCTGGTTTGAGGGAGATGTACAGAATCCATGAGTGAAAGCGCTGATACATGCTACTCTGACACAAAAGGAAGAATCCTTCACTTCGGGCCATAGAGCAAATCCAGTGTTCTGGATTCCCCCGAGAATATCAAAGGGCATTATACATACATAGTCAGAGCACATTGTCTCAGGCCAAGTTCCACCACACAGCTCTGAGAGGGGAATTTTGCTTGAAGAATGCTAGAAATGGGTCTATAGCCATTAACTGATAACATTCTTCAAGCGGCAAAATATTAGGTCTATTTGTTTTTATCTTTTACTAGCAATTAATGTTTTGATTAATAATTTTTAACTGGACTAGAAATGGGAGGGGAGTACAGTTAAGATGGAAATTATGCATCTTCACTACATCTCATTCATGTATGCGTTTCAATTTGTGTGTTTTCACATGTAGCATGAGCTTACACTTTTGTCCTGCTTGTGTCCATGTCATTATTTAGATTCAATACTGATGGGTGCTAGAGAGAAAAAGCCCCTAAACAAATATGTCTGGGTACTACCAGGGAATTAGTTGTGATTACAGTGCACACCCCGGTGACACTAACAAGAGAGGTAAGACCTTACTTTTCATGGACATTTGGTCTAAAGAGAGTCTTCTRATGCCGGCAGTAGCCCTGCCTTCAAACACATAACTGACCAGCTTTGACTCTATTCAGTGAAGGGCAACAGCATTCATATACAGTGGCTTATTAGAAAATATCAGCATTACAGCTTTTTAATCCAATTAAAAACATCTGGCACTAGGGTGTTCCAGCTGGCAGCCCATGGATCCATACCTAAATTGTGGAATGGCTGTGCCCATCCCACCATGGTTGCCTCAGCAGAGACCAAAAGCAGCTGCTAGAGTGGTGCTGAAAGCTGAGCACCTCTGCTGCGTCTCTGCCCAGCCGAAGGTTTCTGGACATCACCTGGAAGCAGGATTGCTGCCTGGGGCACAGCTGGAGGCCAGGAGGGTAGGCATCTCCTCTGCCTGGCCCACAGCAGGGAAAGGTGGGCTAGGGGCAGGAGCACCAGCTCTTCTACCTGAGAAGTTTGGTTTTGCCCTGTATGAAGTAGCTAGAAATCTGTTGTCTATTAGAAGCTGATCTCCTATTGAGGGTCACTCAATGTTGTACTGGAAGCACTGGGAACATTTTTAAATGATCCTTCAAGACAGGAACTACTTGGCAGGAGGACTTCATTTTGTACACTTGGTTCTCTCTAGCAATTTCTGCCACAGAACACATACTCTTCCTTACTGACTCCACAGGGTGGTACTGAGAGGAAATACACCATGACCTTCATCAAAATAAGAAGTACCATTAATACAAGTCCTATTCTTTCTCTGCTTTCCTCACAGAGTTAAGCAAGGCGCAGGAATCATCAAATTAAATGGCTGGGTCAGCTTAATGTAATAAATCTATTAGTTCATATCATCATATATTTGATTTATACTACCCTAGACAATTACTAGCATGTCATTTCTTTGTTTAGGGATTTTTAATTTGAAAGTGTTCTAATCCTTAGTGTCAGCTGTTCCTGGTGGGTGATGACATATCTACTGTGAGTGAAACATTCTGATGACATATAGAGTATAGGAATCAAATGTCATAAGCATAAATATTTAAGCAATAAGACATGACAGGTAGAGCATTTCTTGGCGATTATCACACACCTCGGGTGGTGTTATGACGAGGCATTTGTCCAAAGGCCAACTGACTTTAAAACACTAAAAGTAGCATGATCGCCTGGAAATGTGCTGCTTGAAGTGTCTTATTGACATTTTTCCTTCTCTTGATGATTTCTTCATTTTGCAATGGGAGCCCCAAGGAATTACCATTTCCTTCCTCTGAGACAGGGAAAGCTTACACCTTAGAAAGATCTGAGGACCCAGAGCTACCTGGAAAGGGGGTCTGAATGAAGATGGACCCAAGCCGGGTCTGGCATTTCCTACTGTAACAAGTGCTTTCTGAATCAAGCAGACATAGTCAGCATGGCAATGAGGAGCTGAGCAATTTCTTTAGCAACTTTCAAGCTACAGACAGTGTTTGAGGAGAAAATACCATATATCATCTTCACTTAGAAGTTGCTTTCTGTAGTTAATTGCTCTGGTTTAATAGCATTACCTTTTCTATGAATGATATGAGGATATGCTGTGAAATATAGAGGGGTTGGTCTTGAATGAAAGTGGCATATAAAATACATACTTAATTTCAAAAGTTATGGCTTTAGTTCAATCCATCCAATACTGCCAAAAGCCAAACTGCGATAAACCAGCCTAGCTCCGCTACAAGCAACTAGACCAGTCATACCTCTGGAGCTCTAGTCTCTTGGGCTGCGGGACTAGGTTCATTTCTGTCTGAACTGGATTATGTTAAAAAGAACATTATACACAAAAATAAATGTTGTGAACCTTCAATGCCTGTAGTATTTTTTCCTATTTGCTTGCTGTGTAAGAGAGGAAATATATGGAGGAGTTTCCTAACTTGGCCAGGTCTACACCATCCATGGTGATTTCTGCTGTGGTCACAATACCTCAGCTTTTTGCATAAGTACTCTGCTGGGCTTAGTACAAGTAGGTGGAAGAATATATATACACATCTAGTGCACCTCACTGAGGAAAATTATGGGCCACATTCATGGTATGAGATTAGAGTTGCAAAGCCAATTTTGGGCATAACTGACTCCCTCAGCAACTCAGTTCCTTGGCAATGCACAAGCAGAGCCTGGTTTTAATTTCACAGATTTCAAAATTGTGCTTAAATTTTGGTTTTGAATTGAAAGGAAAATCCCACATACTTTTCTTTTACCCCCACCAACCAGAGAGCTCACTGAAATAATAAGGAGTAGTGGCAGTAGCCATGGCAGCATTCGCTTGCTCCAGCTGAGACACTGATGTTTCTATGAATGACTTTCAGGCTCATGTTAAGGTGAGCCCCATTTTTTGTGAAGAAAGAGCCATTCTCTCCAGTCTGGCTGCAAATCTCCACTCTCCCTTCCTCGGTTGTAGTGCCACAGCAGCTTCAGCACTAAAGCTCGAGTCTGTTCCCCAGCACGCTGAAAACATCGGTAGCACTCAGCCTTACTAGCCTTTAGCATTTAAATCACAGGAAGGCCAACAGGACCATCTCATGCAACAAAGTAATAGAAAAATGCAGAGATGGAAAAGACACCAGCAAAGTTTTCTTTGTGATCATTGTTTAACACTGTAAGTAATTAAATATTAATGAAAGTATGCTACTTTCATTTTGTGAGCAATTTAATTCAATTAAAAATAAATGGATCTCCTTGGCTCAGTGGATATACTGATATTCAGCACTGCCCTTAACTTAGTTTCAACAGCATTTAACTCCAGCACAGCACAAAGTACAGTGACTGAAACATAGCCCCCAGCTAACATCGTTAACTCTTTAAGTCCCAGCGGCATGATTCCGTCACCCTGCTGAACCAACACGGCCTCTCCCAGGGAGTATTGGCTATGCTGTTTAACTTGCAGGAGCAGTAATTTATACCCAGTGTGTTAGCAAAGATATCTTGCACTGGGGCACTGTTTTCTTGAAAGGAAGCCATTTCAGAAAGACTTAGCAGGCCTGCATGGGTCTGAATCTACTAGCATGCCGTGATCTGGTTAAGTAATATATCTGGGAACTTCATGTCACATAATGTAGAACTATTCTTTTATTGCGTTGAAAGAGCTGTTTTAGATTCCCTCTGAGCCCATAGGCCATGTCTTTCTGATAATAAGAGTGTTATCAATGCTTTAATATTGAACTCAAATCTCTGCGTGAGAGAGCATCTAAGAGCTATTACTCAGTGCTGAAAGCAAAACCCAACTGTTCTGAATGGGGAGGAAAATGCCAATCTGTTGACAAAAAGTTAAACAGAGGTGAAATCTAAACTCTGGCCAACATTTTGCAGCCTTAACGCATTGTTAACTTTTCATCTTATCTGTCAGGAATAGGAAACTAATGTTTAAAAACAATGTATTGCTTTTACAGGCAAGGTCAGCATTTGTTAGATTTCAGGGTTATGCCGAGCATAGTCAGCCAGCGCTACGCAGAAAGAATTGCTCCAGCACCCATGGGCTGAGGTCTTCCAAAAGTTAAAACGTACAAACCATTTTTTGCATGCAGCCAACAGGACCTCTGCTCTGACTTTTTTGTTCGGCCTCTGTTTTCACATGTGATAGTGCTAGCTGTGGCTGGAGGTTAACATCTTTCAAAAGGTGCTGCTGAACAAACCCTAGGTCAAAGAAGCGGTTGCTGCATTTTGCTTTTGGGGGAGCTCGGGTTCAGGGTCACTCCGCTCTCTTCCAGGGGCGAGGTCCAGATTTGTGTGCCTGCCCCTTGGACAATGCCGGGCTTTGTTTGAGCAGCAAAGCATCTTGCTCAGCCATGCAGTTCCCAAGGAGCTGCATAGGTAAGATAATACAGGGGAAGTGGAACAGAGAGTCATTCTATGCGAGAGAGAGCCAGAGATCTCGCTTGGAAAATGCGGCTCAAGGATGTTTTCCCTATATGCTTTTATATTAAATAATCCCACCTCGTATACTTGGAAAGCATTTGATCCATGGGGCAACTGTATGGACTAGCAGATCACGATGTCATTAGAAACAATCCGCGTGCAATGTCCACGGCACAGCAAATAGGCCAGCAAGAGAAAAAGAAGTGAGTTTCATACAAAGCAAAAGAGCTTCCAAAACACGTGCTGTGTGTGCTGCCACATTCATGAATTTGCTTTCCTGACAGATACAGCCCCTCTCTTTCCTTAGCAGTAAACATTCAGGTGGGCAAGACTCGTAAGCCTTTTTGTGCAAGCAGTAAAAACCACCATGAATGCCAGTGTAGGTGAATTTTTGTGGAAATCCTAACAAAAGAGAGGCATTTTTTTATCATTCACACTGAAACAAAATGTATTTGTCATATCATTAAAAATATTTGTGGGTTATATGCAGATAAGCAAAATACCATTCAGTGAAAAAAAGGCAACACAGCATGGCTTCGGTGTTCAATCACAAAGAAGAGCTTATAAACTGCAAATACTAAAAAATGACCAGCTTTTGAACAAGTTGTAGGCCCAGTTTTGCTTACAAATAATACTTAAATACAATCATAAAAGCCAAACAACAACAAAAAAGCACAAAAGACCTCGTTACATCAGCTAAAGGATTTGCGATGAAATATTTGACTAGCTCTAGGTGAGGTATGTTTTGTACCTTCTGCCCCACGTGCTTGGAGACTTCCCAGCTTGTTTTAATCTCTCTAAGCAAATGAGAGCCCTCAAGGCTCATTAGGGCTATTTACACAGTTCTTAACTAGAAAAAATTAGATCTACAAAAAYGAATAAATAAATAAACTGATGTGAGGTATGAATGGGAAGTCATGTTTAAAATCGATTTCCAAGTCTGCTACCGACGTGGACCTCCCTGGGGCTACTTCAAAGAAATAGCCGTGGGGAGAAAAAAAAAAAAAAAAAGAAAAAAAAAAAAAAAAAAAGAAAAAAAATATGATGAAAAACGGTAAGAGTTAAGACTAGGGTTGGTGACAAATCAGAGGCACAAAAGTCTGTAACAAAGCATAAATACAGCCCAGAGAAGAAGGGAATCTCATGACTAAAGGATCTGTGATTCGGTCTTGGCTCTCCTAGGGTGGCCATTTTTCTGATCTTTACTTCTGCTCTTTATTTGTAAAATAAAGGTAACGGCACCTTCTTTTTCCTCTAAGTTATTGGTTCTGTTTCTCTAACTATGGGATAATTCTTATTCTGGATGTGTACTCCCATGGTTATTAACAGAGAAAGACAGGGACTCTTGTTACATGGGACTAGAGGAGCATTTACAATCATATTGATCTCCCAGACATGCAGGTGCAACTACTCATGGCCAGCCAGTTCCTGCCATCCATATACACATGTTGCTTTGAATGGCAGCTTGTACCTACCCACCCACACCAAAATAACATCTATCTGATTAGCATAGCACCTGGACCATCCACATTTTCCAGTGCTGAACCACTTCTTGGAAAGCAGACCCTGCCTTCTAGAAAGGAGAGGGGGAAAATGTATATTGCAATAGAGGCTATAAATTACCAAGTGGCCAATTCAACTGATGCACGTGAAAGGAAGCGTATCTTCCCATCACCTTTCTTCTCAGATGCTGCGATTCCGTCAGCAGAAAAAGTGTTCATTCTTAGCCCAAAGCACGTTTCAATCTGTCCTGTTGCACGTCTCCTTCTAAGCACATTGCCTCTGTCTGTGCCCCTGCCCTCTGCAGACTTTTACTACTATCAGAGTTTGACTCTGCATTGCCTCAGTATTGACACTTTCCCAGATTCACCAGCACAGGCATCAGACCTTAGACACCACCCAGTACTCTAATAAAACAGTTTTGTTTTTCCAGCAGTCCTTTGCTTCAGTGATAGGATTGCCCATTTCTTCTGCTTAACTTAGCAAGGCTCACATGGCATATCCATTGATGAACTACCTATTTCTAATCTTCTTTATTGCCACAATAGGAAGAACAGAAAAGGAAGCTTTTCAAACACCCTTCATGGCATTATCAGCCCAGCAAGAACAGGTTGCTCCAAAAGCAGAAGTTTAAACTGATCCCTTTACACCTTGGAAGGCAGAACTGAAGACCGACTGAGAAGTAAGCATTTTGTGGTCAGTAGCACCACAGCTGAGGTTCTCAGCTGTGGCAGTCTCAGATGCACAATCAGCTTCAGCTGAATCAAGAGGAATCATGCATGCAAACCTAAATGAAAAGTCAGTCTTGCATCCATAGTGTGCACTCTGCATTGCATCCAAGATACATATTTCTGAGCAAGATAAAAGTTACAGCAGACTTTCAAATTACAATCCCATCAAGCAGAGTTGAACAAGAAGAACATTTGCTTGGGACATTCAATAATTCAAGTTTATACCCAAATATTCTCCAGAGCTGCAAAATGTAAGGTAGGCATCAGAAGCTTTCTTGAGACTTCATCCCATCTTCAACAGTGTATTTAAAAAAAAATTCACAAATTTCCAATAGCATGTGAATAATAGGATACAAATATCATAACATTGTTCAGCATTAGCTATTAAACATGGCCTGCAGCTGTACCACCTGGGGCTCTGATCTTGACAGCTCTCACAAGTTACTGAAGACTTAACTCCAGCCAGAACTTGGACAAAAAGCCTCTACGGAAAATATAAATGCTACAGAAGAGATTTTTGCAATTCAATAGGAGAAAATGACATAAGGAGTTTCTAGTGGTTGCAGGGTGTTGTAACTGATGGCTTTTGTGGGCTCATTCACTGCTTGGGGCAAGGGTGTTACCTGCCACATTCCTCAGTTATGAAATTACTTCCCGCTTCTCTAAATTCCCCTCTATGATTTCCACATGACACTGAAATGTCCAATGCTAAATTATCAGGTACTGTGGCTGTATCATCTCAAACAGTTGCTGCTTTTCACTCCAAAGGTAACTGTGTTTCCACAGTTGGTAAATTACTTCCTATAAATGTAAAGTCTATGGTAAATTGCTCGGGATCCTTTGAGATGACATATGCACAAAATACTAGTGTTAATATACTACTAGAGCACAGATAATAATTATGTGAAGCAAAGATGGAAAAAAGAAAAATCTCTGCTTTTTTGTCATCTTTTTTCTGTCCCACTCACCCCTTCCCAGCAAAACCACAACTTGAACACATCTGCGGAGTTAGATACAGGGCTTCACCTTCATATGATCTGACAACTGGAAGTGTTTTTCCCTCCAAACAGCCCCTTCAAAAGCTTTTGAGCTTCAGGTCTGTTCCCTCAAAGAGTTTTCAGTGGTAGAAGCGACACTCAAACCTTTTCCCTCATTGACAAGGATTACATTCTTTCTCCTGCTTCTCTTCCCTTACCTGGGCTTGTGGTGAAAACTCACTGCGACTGCTCTAAGGAAATTCTGTTACATGCTGACATTTACCAGGTGACAACAAGGTCGGGTCAGGTGTTTGATACCCAGGTCTCTGCATGTAATTATCAGGTAGTATTACAGGTAGCTGAAGCTCAGCGCATTTCAAGGTGTTATGATGAAGCAACTCCCTTACTTGTCTAAGCTTTTTCTCAGTAAGATTTTTAAAGAGGCAGGTGGAATTTTATTCCTAATCCTATGCTTCTCATGGTCAAACTCAGGAGTTACTTTTTTTGCAACTAAAAAAAAAATGTGAATAAGCAATGAGTGAGTTTGTGAGCCCAGAAAGGTGACAGTCACTAATATCTCTGACTGGTAAAATATTCTATGAGGTTTTGATATTTGCCACCAGATTTCTTCTCTGATGTTAGCAGATCAATCCCCATTCTCCAAATCTTCTTAAAACCTCAAACGAGTGCTGCTTTCAACTCTTGAAAGAAAAAGCTATCCACTTTCTTTTTTTTCTTCTATGTCCAGAAAACAGTCCAACAGAAGCTTCTTAAATCAACGAGAAGCTTCACTTGGGATTAGAGTATCAGCCTGTGGATCTGACCAGACTGGAGTTAAATTACATTTCAAAACAACATTTTAAATACTACAATCACCATTTCTGAGTCTGTTTGCATGGATTTCGGTCTGTTTGGTTTTCTTTTAAGCTCAAAACCTTGCCATCACCGCAAAGTTGCTGTCTTAAGTGTAAATTTAATCTAAATATTTTCCAATAGAGGGAAGACGAAGAAGAAGAAAAAAAACTTTCTAAATCACGCTGGAAGCTTTGAAAGCGATCCCGCGGGCAGGCTTTGCCGCCGTGCTTTGCATTTCCCGGCCGGCTGCCGGGCACGGAAACCAGAGGCTCACTGACACCCAGCGGCTGCCGCGGAGAGCGCAGCGCCCGCTGCCGGCTCCGCGCCCGACCCGCAGCCGCGGCCGCACCGGTCCCGGCCCCACCGGTCCCGGCCCCGCTGCGGCCGCCCGGGAAGGGGCGCAGGGGCTCGCCAGCAGGCTGCAGTTTTATTCCGCCCGACCTACGGGCTTTGCGAAAGCCTGCAGCGTGTCCCCCTCCTGCAGGCAGGAGGGCTGGAGGGCTGCCGGCTGGGCAGGAGCCCGGGAGGAGGCGGATCGCTGCGGGCACCGGTGCGGGGAGAGAAGAGGGATGCCCTGCGATTTAAGGAAAAGTTTTTTTCTTAATCTCAGGGTCCTCTGCCATTCGTTTATTGCTCTCCATGCTACTGCAATATGACCGGTTCCTGAAAGGCGCCGAGCRCCGATCTCTCCCTTTCTAGGCAATGTACCAGGTACTTTTTGAAACCAGCATCTTACATAGACTCCAACAGTAAAAACTAATCAGCCTTTCATGCTCAGCAAAAAAAAAATATACACGCACACTCCAAAGCACATTCCAATATTTTCCTTCCTAAAATCTTTATTTTAAAAGGGTTTGCTGCCCCAGAGAGAAGTAGCCTTTTTAATACACATAAATGACATACACCAGTTATCCACACAACAGAGGAAAATATCCTGTAGCTGTAGAGACTTTGTGCTTCTAACTACCTGGGTGTGCATGCCCGTGATTATGAGGGCTAACGTATTTCACGGAAACAGCTACTGATCATCTGAGAAAAAAAATAAGAGTAGGAATTGGAAGAAGGGGTAAGAAAAACACAGGAGGCAGAGGCCAAGAGAAGAAAAAAATACTTACAATTAAAAACAAAACAAATATTCGACCTCCATCTCTTTGTTTACTATAAAAATGAGGCAAAATAGTTGCATGTAGAAGATAGATGAAGTAGCCACAGAAGATGAGTATCCAGTGCCTTAAAAGAAGCCTGTATCAACTGGCCTTAGCCTTTAGTGTCAAATACCTGAGCTGCCCTGCTGAACTTCCTTTAACTCTGAGGATGTCCTGATTAAAGGATTGTGTCTGTCTCAACACTAGTGAAAAAAAAAAGGCAACAGACTCCTGGAGCTGCAGGACTGGATGCCCAACCAAGCACACGTTGGTACATCTCCAGCAAAGACAAAAGGCGGCTCCAATGAGAAGATGGGTGTAAGTATGCTTGCGTCCAAGATTAACAGCCTGTCTTTACACAGTGCATATAGCTCATAGCAGCAGTGAGAGCTTTGCTTCTTTTGATACTGGCATTCTTGCCGTGCTCAGCACCACAGTTTCTGAATGCTCTAGAGACAGTAAAGGAATAGTGAAAAATCAGTCTCTCCACACAAACTCTTAGTTCTGTCCTCCAAATTTTGCAGTCTGTATTTTTTTACTGGAGCAGTACAAGGAGGAATTTCCTATCTTATTTTAGACTTGGGAGTGTTGGGTAGAAAAGATGCAGTTTTCATTTTGCCTGCAGTTTGTACGTACAAGACAAACACTAGCAGTGTGGGGTGTTGGTTTGAAAAACAGTTGTATGACCCTGACTTGCAACAGGTCTGCAGCCACTTACTTCTCTTCAGTTGTCTACACGGTGGGCACCATGCAGTTGCTGGGCACTTCACAGAGCACGCTGGAGTTTCCTTAGAGTAAATGGAGATTCCCTGTTAGCAGCKGGAGCTGCAAGGTGTCTGAGACAGGGCTGGGCTGGTCCAACGCAGCCCAAAAGACAGCAGAAACATGCACTGCCCACAGCGTGCATTTGATTTCCTTGCATGGGTTTTTGGCTTATCTTCAGATATTACTGTCAACTTTTGCAATCGTAAAGGCAGGTTTGTTCCTCCCACAAGATCTGGAGTGACAGCCCCATGTGTGACACTAACCTTTTGACAGAAAATTGCTTCAGTGTCTCTTCAAGTGAGTGTCCCAGCAGCACAAGAGAATCTGGAGACAGCACAACCCCGAACTTTTGACAGACAAATCATCTAAAAAATGTGGGATGTGGCCCTAAGTTAAAAAGAATGAATTATTTTGTCTTTTTTTTTTTTGTGGAGAAAATAATTCCCGTGTTCTTTTCTTTAGCAATTTGCATTTGAATAGGTGGATCTGTTCTTTACATTACTTTTGAGAGCCTGCATTTCCCAAATTCCTGTTACACCACTGGGCTTTCAAGGACAGGAGGGAAGCCAAAACATTTCCATCTAATGCAAACATGGATTACTGGAAGGATGTTCTCATTTTTTAAAAATGCACTGGGAGCAAGAGCCAGGTTTGCTAGCACCTTCTCTGCAAGCCATCACTTCCTTGGCTTGCTGCATGTAGAGAAAGAAAACCTCACCAAAAGGAAAGGGCAGAAGTTCCTGGAATGCCACAGCCTGCAAAAAGAGCTGAGGAAAGTGCTACTGGGCAGGCAAGCACACCCACAGCAGCTGCAAGGAGGTTTATCACACTGTCTCGCAGTGAAATCGAGCACACTGATGGCTGGAGGCCCTTTCCCATCAGTCTCCAGTAGTCAGCATCCTGTCTATATCAGTGGAAGACCATCTCCAAGATAAAAGATCCAGTGCAAGGAGGGAAGATATTTAATACCTCCTATGTTAGCGGAGCTGAGATTTCAACTGCGACTACCCACAGGCAAATCCAAGTTTCCAAATGTTCCAGGTGTGGTTCCAGGAGGCATCTTCAGTTCCAGGAAGCAGATCTCTGTGTTAGCATAACCAGTGTCCAAAACGTTTCTTCCTTAGAGTCTAGATGGAAACTTCATGTCAACCTGAACTGTTCTTCCAGCCAACAGATACAGCAAAATCCTGAGAAGTACTCATGAGCTGAATGTTGTCATTGCATATATGTGTGTGTGTATATATATGTATGTATGTATAATATATATACATATACATTAAAAAAATATATTGCCTCCATTTCTCCCTCCCTCTGCTCCCAAAAGTTTGGGGAATCTGGGGAGCTAGTCAAACACAAAGTGAGAAATCTCAGAGCACGCTGCTGATGCTCCATCCCTGCAGAACTCATTACATGCCAGTTGCTGTTCTTAGGGTGGATAGGAAGGGGGATCTATTAGAGAGAAAAAGTACAGAGTAGAGTTAAGAAGCATTTTTTTTCCTTCTAACTGCTGTCCTTTTATCTGCTCTCCTTCTCATGTTTCTGGGCTTTATTTTTTTCTTCTTCCTTCTCCTTCATCCTATGGAAGTGGCACTGAATGCTGATGAGATAATAAATGGTACAACCCCAGGCAATCATTTTCGGGTAATTAGTTCAGCTGCTGAACTTCTAAGAGTCTTTTTTTTTCACCTGCCCAGCCAGAAAACTTGGGTGGTTAGTTACCCCATCACTGCTAAGCGGTCTTTGGGGAAGTGGCACTCAGAAGTACAAGTACTCRAGCTCCTGGGTACACTATGCAATCTCTAATCAAGCCTAGCCCTGGCCTTGATATTTAGTATTTTATTTACTTTTTACAAAATTCCTTACTTGTGCCAAAAGCCAAACGTCACATCCCAGTAGGACCAAATCTGGGATTTGTTGTAAGCTTCTGTGCACAATCACACCCAAGATCACAGATCGGTTCAAAACAATTGGAATAGCACTATTTAAGGGAACTTGGGGGGGTGCCCTTTTTCTGTTTCAGAATAAACATTTCAAAATTTCCCTTGGAAGGGGCATTTGGAGAGGGAAATTATGGCATTTGGTTTAATGAACCTGACAGGATTGCTTCCAGCTTTCCCCTTTCCCAGGATGCTCATCCTCCTCACACTCTGTCGAAGCCCAGGGTGCCAAGGCATGCGGGGTTCCCGGCCACACAGCCTGGAGCTGGGCTTTTGTGAGCACTGGGCTTTCACAGCTCCCAGCCCTGCAACAAGGAGCCCGTAAGCCCTAGGGTTGTTGATACTGGAGCAGGCTGCCTTGGAGCTGTGGGCCCTGAAGGCTCCAACTCCAAAGTGGTCCAAGTGATGGAGAAGCCCTGGATCTACAGACCCTGGAAGCCCACCAGGTGAAGCGAGCGAAAGCCTTCCTGGCAGGCGGGCAGGCTTCCAGGGGAACCTTTGCCTGTGTTTCGCTGGCAGGTCCCCAAACCTGCCTAGTTCCAAGAAACACTCTGGTTCCAACAATTTGGCATTTTCCAACAAAGATCTCTTCCATCTGAGAATTCCTGCCCGGCTCTGGTGTACCCTCAGAGCTTCAGGGGTGAAGTCTGATAAAATGAGGGGAGATTTGGGCTTTTGGATGTATAATTAGCTTCTTTGTGGCAGAACACGTGATAACCAGGTCTGCGGACAGGGAGAGAGAGTTCTGCGTAGGCGAATTATGGGGGCTTTGTGCCCTCCCCTCTGACGCTGGTCAGCATCAAACACAGAACATAGGATTAAATAAACCAAGCGTTTGTCTGCTTCGGTATTGGCAATTCATATTTGATACTTATTAGATTCAAAAATAAAGTCAAGCATCCTGGAAACACACAGAATTTATCAGGAACCTCTGCAATTCACGAAGGAGCAAAGGAAGGACACAGCCACGTTTCTTCCTCCACACAGACCATCTTCAGAAAGTTTTGTTTTAAATCTTCGTTTTATAGTCCCACTCTTTTTTTTTTCCCCTTTTTCTCCTCTTAAAGTCACCTTGGGTGACAGATGTCACTGGGCCTCAAAAGAGTTGCTTGGATAAATCGGTAAATAATATTCATGAAATAGTACGTGCTAGCATACCCCGCTTTTCTTTTTATTCGTTCTAACAATACCAAATTCCTCATCCCTGAGACTCACATAAAGCCCACGACAGAGGGTTCACATTCAAACTCCAATCAGCAATTCACAAACTAACACAGAATGATCTAACTGATTTCACTAGGGACCTCCATATGGTGATGAAATTTATTCTGAGCCATGTTTAGGTTTTGTAGTTGTGGGCACCATACACAAACCCTGAGAGAAACTGAGATTTTTCAAGCTGAGCTGGGAATTTACTAATACAGCTCCTATTGAAATAAATGGATGCTGTTTGCCCTCAAAACCTCAGTCATCCTAGAAGTCGGACAGAGTCCTGTGTCMTGAATGTTTATTTCTCAACCAAAATAAGGATAATCTCTTTCAGCCTTTTGAGTCTCCAGTCACTACAACAATTTCCCAAGGCGTACTTTTTTAGCCAGTACTTTTGCTGTTATATCCTGGAGGTAGACATGTCTTCTCCAGTTGTAATATTTTTAACCTATAAATTGTTCAGTTGGATTCAATTTTCAAAAAGCTGTAACAGGGAATTCATATTCCCCAACTCTTTGAAGCATGTAACAAATGTACATTTTTATAGTATGGTATAGGTGTGAAGTTTGTGTGGCTTGTCTTCAAAAGAAAATAACACTCCAGATATATTCTATTTTTTCTCCCTACAGTTTGAAAAATGGATTGATTTTTTTTCTTTCATTTTTGCCTGTTTAAGTACAGGACTGGAGTTGTTTTTTTCTGTATTTTTCCCTTCAGACAGCATATTTTCCTGATGGAACTCCCCTCCCCCCCAATACACAATGTGCTTTTCTGATTTACCAGCTCTAGCATTTTCTAAACAATCATGTGAGCAAGAGCAAGGACTGAATATTTTTAGACACTAGAACTAAGCAGATGGCAAAGGATGTAGAAGATCAATAACTCTAGTTTTTGTAAAGTTTACAGGTCTGCTTATTTCAGTGTATTTCAAAATGCAACAAGAAGAATATAAAACTTCATAGAATGAAATGGGAGAAAACTGCACTGGCCTGGGTGCCTTATATGAGAACATTTTTCAAGCCATTCTTTGAAAGCAAGCCATGCACTTGCTCCAGCTTTAATTGTGAACTCTCCCTTTGTTAATTTAATTGCACTCGTGTTGCTGTTTGGTAAAAGGTCTTGGACAGATGTATGCTCATCTGACATTCTTCCAAGCATGTCTGCGTGGTCAAACTTGAAAGGTTTTTGGGAGCTGAAAGTCATCCCATCAGGAACCAGAAACAACACCATCTGCTTTAGGTGACTAAGCACACTTCAAGAATAGCCATCTCCCTCCTTCTGGGCTCAAGCCTCCACGCTCCCTTGGCTTTTCCTCTGGAGCAGCCCCCCTTCAGAGGTGCAGAGGAAGGGGAAACTATAAAAAAAGTTCTGGCCACAACACAGTTTTCACTACCACTTCAGGAGCCTGAGGGCTTAACTGAAAGCAGGGTGGAATCAGGCAGTTGCTCAAAAGCTGGTGGCACAGTGCTGGAAATGGGAYCTCCTGGCCCAAAGTAGGGGCACTTAACAGGAGAAACCAGCGTCTTGTTTCATGACCTTGAGTAAGTCCCTGAATCCTTCTGCGCCTTCACTCCTCAGCTGCAGAATGGGGCAGCACAACCTCATTTCTGTACCTCCTTTCCTTTACAAACGGCAAGGCTCACAGGGCGGACACTGGGTCTATGACCCTGCAACATGTGGGAAAGTGTGTTGTTATTAGCCTGCAAGCATTAAGTAGAATTAGGAAAGCCAGTCACCAGACCAGCAGTTGACAGAGGTTGGAGGAGACAAACAAAATTCCCCGAAAGTCATTAATACAGACTTCACATTAGCGAGCGCATTCCCGGACACTACCTGGCAGGGCTGTGGGGCTACAGAGCAGGCATCCCACCCTTCAGCAGTATCTGCTGCAAGCATGGTGTGAGCAGCTAAATGCCAGAGACAAAATGGCTGGTAGGCAAGCAGATCCTGCTGTAGCTTTTCATCTACGGCTGCTGACCTTTCCAGTCCCACAGCTTCTGTTCATTAATGGGAATGCCCGCACCGTGCTGACAAGGAGGAACCGACCAGGAGCCCTTCATGCATTTCCCTGAACTTGTAACAGAGCAGTCCCTAAAACTGGGGAATGTGGACAGGGCCAAAGAAGACCAAAACACATTTTGATGCTTTGTTTTCAACAGACATAAGGCAGCTGAGGTTTACATGGTAGTTTTAGGGCTTGCGACATCCTCAAGCTCTTTGTGCTTGGTGCTGGCAAGGCAAGCATCGCACAGCTGCCATCTTGTATTCAGCAAGGGCGGGGGGACTGGAGGGGCTGGGACCAGCGAGGCTCCTCACCTGCACAGGAGGTCAGGAGGAGACACGTGGGGCAGGGTGGTGATGCTCTTCACACACCCACTTTAAAGAGTTACTGTGGGGTTTCCAACTTCCAGCCAGATCCTCACCACCTAAAAGGGGGCCCCGCTAAGTGTCTCAGTGCCATCTCTAGCAGCTGTCCCTTCCACCCGAGCAGTGTCAGCCTTGGAGCCAGGCCAGCATCTACGTGTGGAAGCTGTTCCCTCCTCCAACCTTCTGGACCTTAGGCAAAAGAGCTACTAAATGAGCCATACTGACACCAATACTGCAATCAATTTGTTAATAAGGATCAGAGACAGACTCTGCTGCTGGGAGGAGGAGGAGAGGGGAAAGGAGATCATTATTTTTAATTTAAATAAATCAATATGTTAATAGGGGAAAGAATGCACCCTGTACAAGGATGGTGGAAGGGGGAAGGCAAATGAGTACAGCTCTTTTTTTTTTCTTTTTTTGGGGGGGAGCCCCATGTAGTTTTTCAATAGCCTGGGTTTAAAAAAAAGAAAATTATTTAATACAAAAAGAGTGGGAGTAGACAACTTTAAAAGTCCAGTAATAGCAAATAACTAATTATACCCATCTGAGACTCAGAAGCATGCCTGGCTCTTCTCTTTCTTTAAAACAAATTACAGAAAAAGGAAAGTGTGATTCCCAGGAGGGCTTATCTAAGGCCTCTCATCTCTAATACACATCTAAAGGGACACGGAAAATATCTTTTATCACTTAAATCTCCCTGAAATTTAAGACCAGCTGGGAATTTTTTTATGTGGATATGATTCATTAAATTCATATCATTCCAAAGAAACCTTCCTGCCGGTTTACCTTTGCCACTGCAGTCATCTCTCCAGAAAAGCACAGTTTCCTGAATGTTGTCAACCTGGACAGCTCAATTTTTGGCTGAAGGTTAGATTTCATTCGGAAACTGTGGAACTGGCCCCACATTTTTCTTTTCAGGGAACTGGTATGTGCAAATCATTCTCGAAGTCAACTTTTTCCCCTCTGCTGACACAATAGGAAAATTCTGCACCACTGTACCGCTTCCAGCCATTAGGCTTCTCAGTCCTGAGAGGTGGGGTGGTTTTATTTTCAAAATACATTTCAATATTTATACATTGTACTTGGGGGTTTAGCATCTTTAATCAAATATAGGTACAAGAGCTCTGAAGGCTCGGCTCTGAGAGCTGGCTCGGAAAGCAGCCGCATCCAGCTTCCGCTGGGATCACATGCAGTAAGTTTGTATTTCAGCAATCTTTAGAGCTCATCTACGGTGGAGTGATGTACGAGCTGATAAATAGAGGGTATAACGTGCAGCTGCTGAAATGCTCTGAGCAACACTCCGCRGAGTTTTAGCAAGGAGGAAAATGTATGTTTTACATAATGAGCTCCTTCACATGTAGTGCCACAAAAGTTACTAGGGAGACAGTCCGTCTTAAGCGCAAAGAAAAACAAAGGGAAGTTCACGTGGCAAGATTGCTCCTTGCTGGCTCCATCTCACAGCCGATGCGGAGGGTGGGGAGGCACTTCCAAGGGCAATAGTTTGAAAAGCGGAGCTGAGCCAGGGCACCCGGGTGGCGGGGAGAGAGAGGCTTTGGGAAGAGGTCAGGCAGAGGGCAGGGTGGATCGAGTTCAGGGGCGGCTGTGGAAGAAAGGACGCACGGCCCTGACAGATGCTAGTCGCGTTGTTCGGCGCGCTGTCGGAGGGCACGTGAGTGCCATGGTGATGGGTGCGCTCTGACATCCCGAATAAAGGAGCGCCGAGATGGGGGGGTTCCAACGAGGGGGAAAGGGGCCATATCCCAGCCTATGTGAGTACTTCAAATCAGACTGCACCTAGCACTCGTGAAATTAAAAATAACTGCAAGCAATTGCATAGAAGTAAGCAACCTGGAACTCCCTGAATTTATCCCAGGGTAGAAGAGCAAAGAGTTTTCACCCTGGGATTTTTCTTTTCTCTCATCCATTAAGCAGACAGAGCTCTGCCTTTTGAACAGYTCCGTAGGACATGGCTGAGAGTGGGAAACTGTGCCCGGACTCCCCGTTTTGAATGCTTCTTTCCCCAAGCAGGTACCTGGGCATGTCCAGCCTTTGTGTTTCCCTGGGTGAAAGTATCATCTTTCCTGTTTCCTGTTTTGCCCTGGAGGAGCTCACAACTTCCCTGCATTTTAGTTCTACTTATTACTCGGAGATTTACAGTTACATTTCTAAGGTTCAGAAAATCCAACTCATGCAAATACTCTTCTGTTGGTAAAGGCTATATTGTCTGGTTTAGATATAGACACAGTCCTTAGATTCAAATTAGGGCTTTTACCACATTTCCAAAATCCTCACAGACCTCTGCTATCTTGAACACAGTGAATGTGATTAAAAGTATCAGCTCCTCTTGCCAGATTCCTGTGGGAGTATCAGATCTAAACTAGATTATTAGACTAAAACCCTGCTTTTCAATTCAACYCAAGTTAGCAGTCAGGATCCTCTGGTTACAATTTGAAGCTATCATCAGCATTTAGGGGCCAGACTCGTACAGGAATCACCAGCGAGAGCTCATGCGACAGATTTACTTTGGCTTTGCAGCTCCTAAATGTGATACAGCTCTCTGCTGATCTCCAAATGCAGCCAGTAACACAAGCTAGCAACCTTCACTAAATATTCATAAATTATTATTTTTAAAAAGCCTAGCAAAAGAAGAAAAATTCTCCTGGTAGAATAGTTCTCAAATTTTAAAAAATCTCTTTACTTATTCAATAATGGCTTTTGCTTTAGGACCTCATGCTGTCATCACAAGAACAGTTTTTACCAGTGGGCAATATCTTGCTGCTGCCTTTAGACCAGCAATTAGAACAACTAACAGATAGTCCAGACAATAGCCAATTTATCTGCAGAAAAGGAATTTGCATTTCTCTTTTTATACCTTATATTAAAGATATACAGTATCATACAATAATTATCACTATATGAACAAATTATAATTCTAAGGTCTTCAGAGCAGTGACCTTCCATTTTTATAGTGCACCTGCACAAAAGCTTTTAAGCTGTTTAAAATGTTTGGAGCCTCTTGTCCATAGCCTTTGACTACTCCTATGATATAATTATCAAATGGTTACATATATATAATATAMAATGTATAATTAATATTATATAATGTATACTAATAATATACACACTAAAATATATTTACTAAATATTATATATTATTGTATCTTATGGTTCATACATTATATCTTAAATTATGTCATATAGTGTATAACTTTTTTTTTAAACTATACATATATAAAGCCAGCATTTCACATGTCTCCACACATGATCAGACATGTACATATATGCACCCGTGTGTATTGTGCATACATATGTCAGCAGCATACTATTAATGCATAAAATATTTGGGACTGCTGTTTTTTAAGTATATGGTTTAAAGGAATTTCCTTAAGACATATTCAGTAATTACATAAATAAAATAGATTATGAAATCTACATTGGTATCCAGTGCTTTCTGTTAAGAAAAGTACTATGAAAAAAGTATTAGTAGCTGAACCTAATTATTGGTGCTGAAAGTCATTTCATTTCAAACATCCTATTAACTAAAATCCATACACAGAAATTATTGGCTGCTTGCACCAATCCCCATTATAAAAAACGGTGAAATCCCTTTGCAAAAAAAGGGAAGACTACAGCTTAAACCCTAAGTACTTCGATAAAAATATAAGATCAGTTTCATCCCAAAGTACAAATCCCAATCTCCATCTAAAACTGCCTGACCCTAAAATATATTCAGAGCTTGTTCTAATCACAGGAGATGTATTCTGAATAGGACAGCCCTCTATCATCTGCTAAGTCTCTTTAAGTCATCRTTTTCACTGTATCTGAAAAATTAATTCCTTTTCAGAAATATTCTCATCTTCTACTAAAAGAAAAAAAAAAGCTTTTTTGATGTAGAGTGACAGGATTATGAAGTGACCCTTCAGGTCAGAAGGAGACTTTTCCTTTTCTCATCAAGGAAATCAATTTCTAAGTCCAAGTCTCTTAAAATAATATATTCTTGTGGCACGCATACAGCTTTTTTTGATCTGCTATGAAAAGAATAAGAGGTAAAGAGGATCAGGGGTGGCGATGGAATATTATAATCTGCCACACTCACACATCAGCCTTTCACTAAGTAATTCCAGATAAATTGAGGATTTACATATTTAAGATTAAATGGGGAAAGAGTAGTGATGCATAAATAGAAGAATACAAAGATACAATTTAGGGAAGTTAACTCTTAAAAACTTAATGTTACTTGATGTTTGATACCCTTCCCCTGTCCCACCCCATCTTTTTTAAAGCACATAATGTTTATGAGGAAATAACCAGGATAATCTCTTTTAGATCAACTGAGCACAAACACAGATGCCTTAGGGTTTCTCTCCTCCACCCCTCCCACCTTCACTACTGAAAAAATACCAATTACCATGACAAGAAACAGTTAAATGCCTCCAAAGACACATACACACAGCAGATGGAAAACAGGAGGAAACCAGCTGGAAGTGTGTTTCCCTTAGAACTGTTTTTAATAGCCTGTGCACAAATAATGTCTCACTAATACGCAGATAAAAATAAAACATAAATATTTAAAAGGTGACTGGTCAAAGCAACAAGATGGCATTCGATATGGGAACTTTCTCTTTTCCATTACCTTCCATGTCCATACTCCAGGTAATGGTTCAGAGACATCCTGAACCAGGTCTCTGATTCAGGGAAGGTAACTTTTATGTGAAAGCTCTGGTAATGGCCGTAACCTTTTGGTACTGCTATTTGCAAGGCACATGGGCTTGCCTTGTTTTTTATTACTCACCTGTTCAGCCTTTGCTTTTATGTTGAGCTTCCTGTGTGGAGGGCTTCTCGACACTGCCTCCCGGCGCTGCCTGCCCCAGCTGAGCTCCAGGAGCAGTTGTTCACACCAGCGCAAGACAAGGAGGCCAACCTTTTACAAAATTCCTTCTGCTCTTGGGTGCTCAACCAGAAGCATTCTAAAGGAACTCTTTTTCCAGAAAATACTAAGCACTTTCTGATAATCAGGATATTTTTAAGATGTCCCACATAGTAATCTGAGATCCCTGTAATCCATGTTTACCACCAAACATCTTGGCCTGACCCCCCGGAGTCCACACAGCATCCACACTCCATTGTACCCCTGTGGCTTTGCCATTAGGGAGAGCAAAATCAGTGGAGATGAGGAGAGATGGAAATGCTCGTGCCCCTTTCTAGCTGAAGCAATGCAAGAGAGGGCAGGAGAAAGCACAAGCATTGCTTGCAAGAAATAAGAGGGACTTCCAGCACTATAACCGGGGCAAAGGCAGCTGCAGGGGACAGTGGAGATGGGAAGCCTACAGTTCTTCCGTAGGATTCCCCAAGCCAGAAGCACTTGTGATATATCCTGCTTGTCCTGTCTTTGATCTTAACAACTGTATTATCAGCTAGAACAATTTTAAGCAGTGTAGATGGGTCGGCTGTCACTTATTTAGATCCCTTCCTTTGCAGTCCCTTCTCCACTGATTCTCTTTGGGCAGCCCTTTCGCACTCACCAGGAATTCAGCAAAGCAGATCCTTAGCTGGTGTTAATTGGTCTAAGTCCATTTACTTCAAAGAAGCTGCTCAAATTTACAGTGCCCAGAAATTAGATCCAGTTTCACTTCTTCGCATAATGTGGTCTCCTGATGGAGGAACAGATGTATTCCTTCTGCTCTGGGTCTGAAGCTTTAAGCCATTTCACACATTTTTGAGAATCCAAGAAGTCTGGATTTTTTTGAGCAAATAAATCCTGAACGTGATGACTTACTCCAGTGAAAGAAGTTGGAAGCTCCAGAACATAATGCAGAAAAGTAACAGTATATCATGCTGGTCCACCCAAAGCCAGAAAGAACTAGAAAATCCTCTCATGAGACATCTAGATGACAGGGGAAGGCAGGTGAACACATAAGCACYTGGAGGAATCTTGGCCTGAATGACATAAGGCCATCAAACACGCTCTCTAGACAACTGGTTAAACAAGTAATCAAGAGTGATTTGGCCCAAATAAGGTTTTACTGATTTGGACCAGTAAAAGATGGTTGCATGTAGTTTGATGATTCAAGGTAAAACATAAGGATGTTATTTTATTTAAATTTTTTTGTTAATTATTTTTTACAGCTTTTTTCACATGCCTTCAGAACCAAGAGATGTGAGTGAGCCCTGCCCAACACCACTCTCTGTTTAGGTACAGCCCTAGCCTGGTTGCAGAGGGCAGCTATAGCACAGGCAGTAGCAGCAAAGGCAGTGGGAGGTAAGGAAGGAGGACACGTAACTGCTAGTCTGTGAGGCAAAGATGGGGAGAGAATGGTCTTACTCAGGTGGCATCACGAGGGTCAGCAGCTAAGGATGAGCACTTCTCAGAAGCTTTTCCTGTTAAAATTCTGGCAGCACATCACTTGGCTTTGCCAGAATATTAAACATAATTTTAAAGTTGTTGTTTTTTAGTGCTCAATTTCCTTGTTAAAAGTCTACAGAAAAAGAAAGATCTGTTTCCTCTGATGTTTCTTTCCCTCCATGAATGAACTACGCTTTTGTCTGTTTTTATTTTTGTACTGCCATATTTATACCTAACATCTTCAAACACATATTATTTTAGAGATCTGATACCATCTAGTGTTATTGCTGGCTTTTCACATCTTACACTTATCAAGTAACCACAGTCAGCAACATGTCAGAGTTCATCATTGCATCACATCAGTAGCAAAATAAAACCCGCTTCCCACCCAATATCTATATTTACACACCCCACAGGTGGGTGGTGAAATTTACAGTTCATCTAGGAAATTTACTCTCCTTTAATCTCTGGAAATTAGCTTATCTGTATGTATACGTATCATTATCATCTAGTGCCTCACCACTGATTTATTTCAGCCTCTGTAGCAAATAGGCTGGGATTATTAATAACAAACACATGTATTTATAAACAGCCTATGTACAATCTTGGGCACGCTAAGGTCGAGGGTACATTTACTTCGAAGCAACCAATGTTTCACTCTGTTTTTCAGTGAATTAGATGAGATTTTAATTTGCAAATAGTAGTGACTGGTGCAAAGTCTTCCTAAATATTCATAGTTACTAAAAGCTGGTGCTGTCCAGGAGGGAGATGCTTATATGATTTCACACTAAAAGAGGACAAGATCAACAAGAAGAGCCAATCTCTGCTGGACAACATAGTGTGTTCATCTGTTTAGGCACAATGAGCTTTAAAACACAAAGTGTTGCTGAACTGAAAATACGCAGAAATACAGTATATTCATAAAGGTAAAAAAGAAAGAAAGGAACAGTGTGGTTAGTATTATAAAAGATGGTGGATTAGTATCCATGGAGACTCCTTTCTTTTCTTCATTCACCCAATATGTACAGGATGATTGGTGATTTCTCTACAACATCTCAACACTGCCTTAATCTGGACAGACAGCAAACACCTCTGTAGCTAAAAGGGTAATTTGGACTCGATGTCCCTTAGCTCAAGGCCTCTCTTCTTGTGTAATTGGGATGGATGTCAGTTATGATAATAATTTCTGCAGCAGGGCCACTTGCCTACTTTGGAAGTAGACTGGTGGCCATCAATACTTTTAAGTCACTCAGCAACCTAGAAACAGTGATCTACAGGAGGTTCATATTTATTGCTATCCCTTGCAAACAATTTACTACCTCCAAAGGAAATTATTCTTTAATGATTAAGTGCTTCACTGCAATCAGGGGGAGGGGAGTTTATTATTTCATAGCTTTGTGGAACATAAAATTAGGATATTTTTCAGCGTTGTGTTTCACTTGCTTACTTATGACTGCTGGCAGTGGGTACTAAAGGCTTTTACATGCTAAAGGTGTAGTTTTCTGTGATATTTACACATGTTAAATACCTGGGGCTAGGAAACWGATACCTGTCTTTTAGGAGCACTCTTCCAGGCAGCCCTTTTTATTATACAGGCCATGTGAATGAGATCAACTTAGAGGGAAATGCCCTTTTGTGCCTCTAGTAAGAAGGTAAAGAACCAGGAAAAGAGGAAGAAAGCCTATCTAGACAGGACTGCCTCCAAAAAATGAGGTGTTGGCATATGAACGTTAATAAATTTTGATATTAGAGAAACAATTCAGCAGGTAGGAAGAGTTGCCTCATGCCTCTATTTATTTCAAGATGTATGGTTAATTTATAAAACAACCACTAAAAGTTAGCACATTTCATATGTGACTGTCCACACTTAGAACAAAACTGCCTTGAACACTGAGTTAGCTGAAGCACGCCAGCTACACTGCATCTCCCCAAARTAGACCTGGCCATATCCTCCAGATATTGCTGCACAATAGCAATAGCATCAACAGCTTAACCAAAACAGTAGATTTGTCAGCACACACTTCAACCCACTCAGATGTGGCCACACCAGTTGTGAAAGCAGGCATGATGGAGAACTTCAACTAAAATAACACGCTACCAGCTGTAGGGAGTTCAGCTCCCAGGAGCTCCAAAGAGGCTGGATCCAGCAGACAGGCTGTCCCAAGGCAGGGGGAGGGAAACATGTTTTTGGATACAGCTGTATCTATCATAGAGCCTGCAGCCCACTTTGGTCCCCCCATCCAGAGGCACACAAAAATGCACTGGTACTACTTACTTCAGGGATCTTTAAGGGTTTACTCAAGCCAATTATACTGTAGTAACACAGAGGTTACAAAGACAAGAAAATGTCGATAACAGAGAGGGACAGTCACAGCCTCAGGGCCAACAGCTAATGAGAATTAGCAATGCATGTCCCTATGCCTATTATCTAGGAACTGAATAACACTGGTACGTATGATATGACCCCAAATGTATTTAGTCTTCCACTCCTCAGCTTCATTTCCCCTCTAGTTTCCCCTCTGTTATTCCAGTTACACGTTTTTAGTCTCTATGTTGTGCATATCTGTATGGCTATTCTCATTCTCTTTCTGCCAGTGCATGTGCAACAGCTCTGTTGGAAAGTTTTCAAGAGGTAGGCTGTGAAAATAACATTTTTTTTTTCTATAGTAACATTTTTCAAGGGCTAAGAACTGGCTTGGATATCATCTTTTTTCACTTCTCATGAAAAAAATGTTGACAACTCTTATTTTGAAACACTGTCTTATCAAAGCAAAAGGAAAAAGCAGCTGTTTCACACTCTTTGAAGCAAAACCAACTAAAATATCTCGTATTTTTGTTCTACTTAAATGTTCTATTTTCATTTATATGACAAGAGGACTTGGAGCAACCCCACTCCTTTGACCTGACATTAGGTATTTTTTTAAGTGACMTCTGTTCTGGCTGAAGTCTTGAGGAATTCCAAACCACAGAGTTCTCTCATGTGAACACAGGACTTCGATGTCACCGGCACGTACAGCAACAAACATATTTATAACAGTTTTTTGACAACAGTGGTTCAGTCTACCTCAGCTGATATCCCAAAGCCAGCAACGTATGTACATTTTCTTCACTCTTGTAGCACACATGGGCTTTTCAGCCACAACTATTTTCTATGTTTAAATTAAACATATGATATAGCTATATACTGAAATGCTTTCCTTGTGAAAGGTTCCTTGATGGACTACAATAATTATTTGCTTTTACATAGTTTCAGAAGGTGTGTAAAAGCCCCTCTCAATTTGACACTGATACAACTTGGGTGCCTTTTATTTCTAACAAAGAAAGCTCTTAAAGTAACCTTATTTTTACTGCTGTTACTATATTAGCAGCTGAAATATGATTATCCCTTTGAGATCCATCATGTCACCTACAGTTATCAGAAATGCTGTTCTCAATTCATTATACACAGAAATAAAGATACAAATCCAGTCCTACAGTCTCATTTTATATGACAGCTCTCAGTCATGTGGGAGATGTGTACCACTAAACTGTATTTATTATAAATCTATATTAAAAGCCTGTCCTATATGAGTATGTGGATTAGAAAACGTCTACAAATCTACCTGAACACATCTACAAATGCACAGTCCAATCCATATTCCTTGCCCTAATACAGATCTAATAAAAATGTTCACAAAATTCTTAAGGTTTTGCTGCCTTTCAATTTCTCCCCCTCAGGTGCTTCCTTTCCAGAGGACTGGTTGTTTTAAAAACAAATCTAAGTATGAGTCTTGTTTTTCCTAGAAAATCTCCAGATAAGCACAAGTTGAAATCGCTTTTTTTTTTTTCATCAAAGCTATTTCTTTACATCTTTGACATTGGTTTTGTTCTTCTAAATTAAAGGGGGAATCTGTAAATCTCTGAAACTGCAAAGGACTGAATTGCAGCTGTGTCTGGGAAAGGCCATGGTTTAAGGCAAAGCTTATAGCTCTGGAGTTGAACATGCAGGCTCCCAGCTCACATCACATGTAAAGGGCTTTCCAACCCACTGCATTAACGGCTCATTTCTCTGTGCATAGGTGTGGCCGCCCTAACACGCTGGAACAGTTTGGTAATGTTAAGTCATACRTTGTGTGGACAGGGTCAAGGGAGGAAAAGGGAAAATGTGCCATTTTCCAGCACTTCCCACCACTTCCAAATTTAGAAGTGAGGCAAGGTCTATGGAAAAAAGGCATTACCTCCCACAACACACCTGGACTCTCATCTATGATTAGACCATCACAGCTACAGTAATATGACTGTTACAGGCTTAGTAGTGACAAGAGTTTAATCACCCAGATATTCAGCAAGGGAATCTTCTGGGTTGTTGCGGTGCATTCAGAAAGACCTGCTTTAACTTCATTTGAGCGATATGCAGCATTCCCTGCGAGAGGCACACTGCTTTGTTGAATTGATGCAGACCCCTTCTCTCTAAGGTAAGAAGCACAGTTGCACGTGCTGACAGAACCCACGTGAAAGTCCAGAATTGCTCACAGCTTTCTTGACATGTTTGCATAATTGTGGTTTTTCAGACCAAAAGCGGAAGGTAAACTTCATTCATGCCTGACCTGCTGGCCTTCACAGCTGGAACATGTTGGGAATCACTTCTGGCACGGAAAAGGTTAATTGTCTCCTGCTGTGAGGTAGGAGTCTAGAAAAGGATGCCACATTTGGTGGGAATTACAGTAAATGAGGTTTTCTTTATAGCACTGCTCATTCTCAACATGTTGAAAGGGCATTAGTTCACAGTCACTTTCTCTGGAATTATCAAATCTGCTCAGGAAGCCTTCATTAGGATATTAAACAAGACTTAATAAGTGAAAGTGATTTGCATCGCTGATAATCGTGCACATTAATCAAGCAAGCTTCTGTCTCTCCCTCTGCAATATGTTTCATGTTCCATTGTAAAGCCTCTTTAATTCTGTAGGGCTTCTTAAAAGGGAAACGTTACATTTAGAAAGCCATTTTTAAAATGATTTACTTAGCAAAGATCACTATAAATAATGTTCAACTCACTCCTCAGCTTTAACCATCAATATAATTAATACTGAGGGGTTTGTATCAGGGATATGGACCAGATGTGTTCCCATTTATCAGATATAGATTGCACTTACTCTAATAAATGTGTTTTCATTCTGAGTAACTTTTGAAACCAAATAACTGCATGTGGCACTTTAATCTGAAGTCACAATTTTAGGCTAAGGCATTTATTTCTCATGCCATGGGGGACCATGCAAGCTTTCACTACATCATCCCACACGCCAGAGTCACACCCGCAGTTCTTAATGAAATTGTGTGGCAAATATCTCCTGCTGTTCGGTAATTCCAAGGTAACTTTGCATGATCTACTCTTAGGGGGTGATGCCACTTCYATAGAGCACAGCCAACTAGCATGGTGTAATTAATACCTTACACTTCTCCAGCATCTTCCTTCCCAGGATCCCAGAATGTGTGTAAATAGGTTTAATTTTCAGAACACCCCACAAGACAAGCCTTTTGCACACTCGGGGGATAAGTGTTTTTGCCTACACCAGCAAATCCTTGAGAAAACAGAATTAGACCCTTAAAAAGTCTTAGTCTGCTGCTCTTGCCACTAGCCTGCACTATGCCAGTGTTGGCCRCCCCCTCTAACACGACCGCACAAGCACCAGGAGGGCTCTGCACACTCACAAGTGCCACCTGGATACTCCACAGCCATGCGAGTATTTTTAACAAGAAAAACAATATCGATATTACTGTTCCTCACCAAACGTCTCACCAACGATAGCCTTAAGGAAAATCTTGTCGCAAGAATCAGCAGCCATTGTGAAAAATGTGGCAAAATGAAAGCCTAATTATTGCTTATAGTGCATCAGGAAGGACTGTGGCTATGGTCTGTAAATAAACAAAAGTGACCAACACTGTAGTCTAAGTGAGGAATAATATCGGTGTCAGGATGAAGAAAAGAAGCACAGCATCTAAACAAGCTCACCCACGGGGGTGACCTCTTATCCACCAAAATGAGCTAGAACAAGGAGGTGCTTATTTAGGTGTCCAGATCAGAGCCTGAGCAACTACGATTGTGTTAGGCTACCTGTGATACATCTATGCTTCTATTTCTGAAGAAGAGAGGTGGAAATTACTGGTGGGAGTGCAAGGTCCACTTTTTCTGCAGGTCTGATGATTTATTCCACTCCCTGGGAGGAGCAGCCATTGTTTCTCATTACTTGCTGCATGGACTTTTTGCAGTTGTCCTTACTGCATTTCATGCCATTTACATTCTCCCGAGACCTGAAAGCATCATTTAAGAAACCATCACTAAAATTAAGACCGTGAGAGTATTTATTGCTTTTAAGGAAATGCTGTTTGCTGGAGATCTTGTTTGCATTCAGTCCGGCTGAGCACATAGCTTAAATGGAGCTAAAGAGATGATGTTTCTATAAAGTTGTGGAGACTCAATTCATTCTAATGGCCTGAAACATGAATTATGTGCCCTGCTTCACTACCTTCATGGTTCAGTAAGCTGCTATAGCTCAGATGGAACCATTTATCTGAAGAGAGAAAGGTGTTATTCCCTGCTTACTGCTGATTTCCTTTTATTTGTTTCTATATATGTGTTTATGTGTGGTGTTTTCCAGGTATCAGGTGTTAAGCTTCATAGGTCTATCTGAACAGTTTTCTTTGTTTTCTAGAGTATATTTGAGAAGATCAACATCCAGTAATTCTTTTCTGTTTTCAATATCATGTTTTATGGTTGGACCATTCACGTGGGTGAGAAACTGTGCCTCTAAGCTTTGAAATCAGTTATGTGGATTCACTCTGACGATAACCAAATGGGAAAAATATTTCAGTGTCCACTAATAAGAGCACAAATGCAACCATATTTTTTCCTAACTGCTGTACAAAAGTTTTAAATTTTCAAAACAGGGGCATAAAGTTTAAGCTCCCAAATCAATGCTTTGATGTTTAAATGGATTTGGCCATTTATTTTTCAAGTATGTTGGGAGTTGCACTGGAGGTCAGTACAGCAGGCTTGCCTGAACACGGTCCATTACCCTCTGCAGCAGCAGCAAACATGGAACAAAGGGACCCCTTCATTATCACACGCTAGGAAAACTCTGGCAGAGGCTGAAAGTAGGTAATGAGTATATCTACAGTGAACAAATATAGTGCCGTACGAAGATACCCAAACTAGCTCTAATTGACAAAATACGGTTTCTCTACATGGCATTGCACTGTGCCATGTAAACATAGCCTAAACCTGTGTTTACGGTGGTATGTTCCAGGGAGTTCTGGGCAAAGTTATCTTTAGGGCCAAGATCCCCTCCATCTAGCTCTGACAACTGGAAGATTGGAGATAACGCTAATGATATCCCTCTATTCTGAATTATTGTTGCCAACTGTATCAGTCTTAAAGCCCCTACTCCTGGGATCATATGATTTGCTGAGAATCTCTACTCTCATTTAATAATAAAAAGGTAATTTCCATCAATGATGCAGAGGAAAGCTTGGAAGCATGACCAGAATATGTCCTAAAACCTCTCCTCTCCTGCCAAAAAATCCCTCAGAGGTAATAAAAGGAGCCTAAAAGGTATTATTTTTAATCTTCCAATATTTAAGCCAATGACATAATTCTCTGTGCTGCAGCATCTTATGATTTTTGAGCACTCAGAAGTATTAATAATGCAGCCTAAAACAGATATTTGTGAAAAGACAGCAGTAAATAGCTTAGGGAGGAGGCACATGAGGCCTTCAAAATAGCATAGCAGGGCTGGGAAGGGAGGGAGGGGGAATGGACACACATGCTGTATCAGTATGACTAAATAAAACAGGCCCTAGATGTTTCTCCATTCAGAGGCCAAGTGGAACGAAATGGCTGTGCCCATATACGTCAGTTTGCTTTCCCCCAAAACAGGGTGGCTGTGTTCAAATTGCCTACTGGGACTAGTCCCTGGCTAATGCTGGGGAACTATGGCAGTGTTCGGGAGAGTGCTAGTGGCTGTCAGCTAAAACCACACGAAGAAGCCTGCTGAGAGTTGAACAGTATAGATGGTCACATACAAGTGCTCAAGCCCGTGCCCAACCCCATTTTACTTACTCCTATAAGCTCCTGGTATAAGAAGAAGGGAGAGTTGCAGAGCTGCAGACTCGGGTAGCTGGGGAATGGGGTACATGCAGAAGCTCTGACCCAGTGGCAGGCGTGAGGGGGCTGCAGAATGATGGAAAGGGATAAGAGAAGCACAAAGTGAGTGAGTGTCTGGCAGGTGGGAAAAGGAAAGCACGAGGACCCAGAAGGCAGCAAAATGTGCAACTCTCTTAACACTAAACTGGAATGACTTCCTGAACAGAAAAGCGTAACTGCCCTTTTCTTTTTGCTATGAAACGTTACTACGTAGCTTCAGTTTCCCACCACCTCTCTATCTTAGCACTTGTAGAAGCTTCCTGATAAATATAAGCCTTACTAAGCCAGGCTGGCATATTACCCTGAAAGAATTCCATACCAAGTTTTAATTTAATCTTTACATGTCACTTTCAAAAATCAGGCAAGATGATACCAACCAACAGCTTTCAGGAAAAAAAACACCCACAAACACACAAGAATTCATCTGTAATGAGATTGTTGATTTAGGCTTAATTGGAGCAAATGCTGTTATAAAAGGCATGTGTGTATAATTTCTCAGACTGCTAAAATTCATGAGTAATATTGGTGTCAAATACAGTTCTGTATGATTTTAAAATGGAGGAATATGTCCAGATATAGGGCCTGACTCTATCTCCATTGCCTCTGACTTAGGTTTTCACTCCCTGAGAAAAGGATTACCCATTAGAGACAAATACTTCAGTTTGGAGGAAAATTTGGATGTGAAATTTTTGGGCAGGCTCATCTCATGACCTGAGGCCAAGTCTAGGAAAATTTTTTTATAACCGTAGGGCACAAACACAGAGGGATCTAGTCACAAACATTTTTATTTAGTGGAAAAAGTAAAGCAGAAAGCTCTGGCCTTTGAGACACAGAAGAAAGCAAGGAAGTTGATTGAGCTAACATAATCAAAGCACCTAGACTCTGCCAGAAGCCTGGGACATCACCTGTTTTTAACTGTGTGGGCCAGAACGTCAGATATAAACTGCAATAATTGCTTTCAGAAATTATAAAAAGCATTCAGCAGTACTTCTTATAGAACATGAGTCTGATTCTGGTGATCACTATGTGGAAATAATAAGAGGAAATTCTTCCAAGGTTTTGTGCAAGCACTGCCGTGGATTCTCCCAGTCACCAGCTTTCTCACTGTTATGCATTAACGGATTGCTAATCTCTGTTTGGTGGCCCAGTTGCAGTGGGATCCTCTCTCACAAACTGACTTCTCTCAGAAACCCCACTCCTCTCCCCAGAGGCACTTTCTGAAACCTACAGTAGACAATAGCTCACTGGTAATTTCTATAATGATGTGCCAGTGGTACTAAGACACTTGCCTTCTTGCTGGAAGCACTTGGATAACATGTCAGTGTCTGTTATGTTACCATGTCGTATCATATTTTATGTGACACTGCCTACAGGGCTGCATATATGGAGTTTCATGAGCCCCTTTCCAGTGGTCATGGGGGGTGTTTGGAGCAATAATATTTTTTACAACTTCTGGGGTAATTCGAAACACTTTTGGATTTAAAATAATAAAACTGACCTCAAACAGAGACTTTGCTGTTGGCCTGATACATGGTACATCATGAAAACGCCAAGAAATGTGCCTGCTGTCCTTCACGGTAAACTATCACAGGGATCCAGCAGCCACATAAAATTGGATTCTGGCAGAGTGATCAACTCATTTGTACTCATCTTTCCTGTCATTTGCCTTGTGATCTGCTTAGCAATGTCCTTTTGGTGAACCTGACATTACATCCTAAATCTACAGGTCTTTTTTTTTTTGCAGCAGTATTACCACTCTCACATGCTGCAAGCTCAGTGTTGGTGGTGAAAAGTACTCAAGTAAGAGAAAAACACAGATTAACCAATCAATATCAATTAGCACACAACTGAAGTAACTTAATTAATAGCAATGAGTCTTCATCATAAAGGCAGTAAATTGAAGTAGAATCATTGTAATCAATTCTACAAAGTAGGATTTATGGTACTCTAGAACAATAGCAACTGCATCCATCTTCCTGTTGGAGATGGACTATGTACAGAAAGGAAGAGAGAGGATGAGAGAGGAAGGAAGGAAGGACGGAYGGAYGGACAATTGATGTTGTTGGCTTTCTATTTTGATATATCTGGGTGACAGATCTTGTTCAAGGAAAACTGAAATACCAGTAAAGACTAGACAGGAATTACCAAGATTGTGGGAGGCCAGAGTTTGAACTGCTTTCACACCTAACATAAAAAATCTTAAAACCTTTTATAGATTGTTACTTTATCCACATTTATAAGAAAGCTAATCACTGTTATATCCTTAAGAGGCAAGGATAACCGAGAGTACATTCAGGCTGCAAAATGCCTGTGAGGGTGACAGAGCCAAGGATGGAACCAAGGGGCTATGAATCCCAAATCCGTGCTCTGACAAATAGTTAATACTTCCCCTCAAATGTGAAGAAGGATGATTTCTCTAAGTTATGTTACCCTTTGGGGCTACATAACCTCTTATGGGCCAAGAAATTAGTTGTTCAAGCTCCAAGTGAAGTAACAGGTTCCAGGACGTCACATTGTAGTGAAAAGTGGAGATCCCATATTCATTTATTTGTGGTAGCCTCCATCTCTGAAGAAAAATGCTCATTTCAAATATGATTTTATTACAAAAGCAACAGAAAAGACTCTTTTCTTAAATGAAGTTTTAAAATTACTTTTACCACATCCTTCCGCATCTCCTTTTTCTATGGATCAGAATGGCAGGAACCAGATGGTAAGCCAGAAAGGACATTATTCCACCTGCAACATCTGGCTCTTTGGCAAGCCATACGGGAAGCTTCAAAGTTGCATCTCTGCCTCTCACATGGTAAGGCTGCTGGTCGATTGCTTTATCTTCCTGGATGTAATTTTCCTTTGATTCACCTATAATTCTGAGGAACTGATGCATTTGTATCCATTTTGAATAAGGTTCTGTACAAATGCCACATTTGATCTCTAGGCAGATCCTTTTATTTCCTTTTATATGTTCTTTACTTTAATTCATGCACTAGCTTTACTGCTGCTCAGCTACATCATGGCTGATACTTGCACACACGCCACAGCCTTTTTTCCCTACATGAAGTTAAATAACCAGGCTCTCAGCCATGCAAAACCAAGTAGAAATTAAAATACTTTTCTTAGTATTTCTCCTTGCTGCAGTGAGGCATTTTTAGAGGAGAGGCAGCCTCCTGTTACTTGCTAACATTCCTGAATCATTCCTTTCCTCAATTCCTCAGTCCTCTTCTACCAGATTTTTTCCAACTCTGTTTCTTGTGAGCATTAAATCAAGTAAGTTAAACATTAAAGTAACTTTCAGATGAACCAGAAAAAGCAAGATGACTGTAAGTTAAGACTGGGCACCACTCTCCTCAGAACCAGCTGGTCTAGTGAGGTAACAACTAATTTCAGCTGTTTCCAAGCACTTTGATGTCTAAGTATCAAAAAGCCCTTGTCCCTACAAAGTAGCAAGATAATCAAGATAGCGGAGAACTATACAAACTATGTATAGCACAACAGTGTTCTGGCTGGGCTCTCTAGAGGGTGCTGTGAAACACTCTGTTAATTAATAGGAAAGGAGTAATAATTCATTAGCATTCATTCATTTAGGATTTAAATCCTGATTAGAAATGTATCCTGCCCTACAGCTATCGGTATCTTTTTTTCTGTGCTGGAATCTGTAAAAGGGAATGCCATTCCCACCTTCACTCTGCTGTTCCCTTCCTCTACCTGCGTCAGCCGTCAGACTGAGATCTACTTTCCTAATTACCGTATCCCTGCTCTGAAGTAGGTAACATACAGCCCATCTTAATGTGGGATAAGGTAAGGCCTAAGAAAATTATTTTTTTCTTAAAGGGACATTTTTTTTCCAGGTTCTCTACCTGGGGCCAACCAAAACCCAGCAGCTGCTTCAAAACAACATAACCTGTCACAGCAGGGAAAGTCATTAGTCCACAGAAAGCAATGAGTACTTTCCAGGATGTGGCCCAGAAGTACTTGCCTCATCTATTTGCTTTAAACACACTGGGTCAGGCTCTGTTTCATGGTAGATGGACACAAACCTACTTCTTACCAAGTAAATCCCAAGGGAGAGGGAGTTGCAGCTTTGCCTATGTCTAAGTACCAAGCTCAAGGATAAATGCCTTGCAACCTCCAAAGTCATAAAAAGTAAAATTAGTGGAGGTGAAATGACTAAGGATTGCACCAGTGTAATTGGCTGAAACATATAACCCACYGTGTTCCAGCTTCATGAAAATCAGCAGGAATAAAAGAAGCCTACGTTTTTCTGAATTTAAGTTTATTTGAAAATATGGGCAGAAAAGTACCCAAAACTTGTTTTGCCTTTCTGAGTTTTAATGATAATTCCACTCTGAGTCAGAAAAGCTGTACTTTCTCCAACCTTTAGAAATTCGTTGACACGCAAGTTTCTAGGCATGTCTATTACATTCAGTAACACAGGAAGCTGCAAGTGGGGTTAAGTCCCAGTTCTCCTAGGTACTGTATGAACTCAAGGTAAGAGATGGTCTCTCATGCAAAGGACAAAAAAGACATACAGAAAGTGGCAATGGAAACAGAAGCATAGAGGTGAAGTGACTTAATAAGGTTACATAGCAGAGCTAAGAGTAGAATACAACTCTACTCGTGCCTTCTTAAGTACCCACTAGAAGAGGCCATAGGCATCCTTCAGTGTTTCCAGGCAGACCCCAAGTATTTGTTACCCTTGATTGGATGCCTTCACTTGGTCTTTCTGAAAAAAAAGAAAGGTCCTTGGACTGTACTTCACAATGTTGCCACAGTAGTTTACAATTATAAACAGCTACAAGTGAGTTTGAGCTTATTTATTATTTTTATTTTACCCATTTTGCACAGTTATGTAGTTGGCTGTATAGGAATATAAGTATATGTGGGGTTTGACTCATTTCTCCTGCAATCTGTACAGACCACCTTTGGCAGTCTGACAATATGGCACCCATGGTTGATAATCTCTGTTGTGAGGCAGCCACAGACAATTTGTGGAGAAAGCAGTTTGTCAGTATTGTTTGCTTGACTCAAAAAGAAAATAAGAACCAAATATGAGAGTGATAGCTTCCATGGAAGTCTACACATCCTTTCCTGTCTTAACAGCGGAGAAGCCAACCAGAGATGCAACACCTTGAGCCTTCTCAGACTGACAGTAAAGAGCTTAACTCCACTCACTTCACACAACAGCATACAGTGAAAGGGAAGGCATGGGTGTCTCTTGTTGTCAAAACCTCATGGAAGAGCTAAAGTCATGCTGATTGCAAGCTTAGGAGTGAACAAATAAATGCTATTGATATGTATGTATTAACACGTACTTTTGAGAAGCGGAGGGGAAGCACTCCCAGCTCCACTGGATACCAGCAATCACAAATTCACTGGGTAGGTGTTGACTGGTGTCAGGTAATGCCCAGTCCTCACTGGCCCAGCTGCAGCAACTGCCTGTCTCGCAGCCTTCCCACTTTTCTTTCTGTCCAAGGAAACCAAATGACTGCTTTGCCTGCTCTGGAGGTATCAGTCACTCTTTTCTCTCAAATTGCCCAATTGACCAGTATAGTTAAGTCTGTAGTTAACTCAGAGAGACTGTTCCCAGCCTTTACTTAGCTTGCTGACACTTCTGCTTCAGACCAGAAGGAAGTTTTGTGAACCAAAAACCACACCTGATTTTCTAGCCTGACCTAGAAGCACATACTCTTCTTCCAAACCTTGCCTCTCTCCCACTGGGCTCTGCACACTTCTGTCTGCTGCAGAAACTTTGCCTTGCAGAGGGGTATCACCAGGGAAATGGAGCGGCCATGGAGAAGAATCACCGTGTGCAGAAGATCCCCTTTGCTGCTATGATCATTATCTGAGAGATTCATTAACTCTGTCAGTAATGTCACCTACCACACAGTGCTCGCCAGTATCGTGAGGAAAGGTCACAAAGAACAACCTAGGAGCTGGGAACCTAACTGGCACCAGTAAGATTAGACAGGATAGAAGACATGGACAACAGAGGTGAGAGAGAGATTTGGAAATCAGACATGTAAAAGAGGTGGGTGCAGACTTCCTCCAGAGTCAAAAGTCTGAAGTGCCAGTGAAGCCTTTGCTTCTGAGTCCTTCCCTAATGCTGGCAGACTATGTAGAAATACRTATTTTTGGTCAGACCTACACTGCCTTGCCAGCTTTACAGATGTGCCCTTCCTCTTCTGCATTTTTAAGCTGTGCAGCTACCAAGATAATTCTACAATGCTGAGCTTTATCTTCTGAATAAAAGATCTCATCTTGTGCCCAGAAAGACTCAGTGTTTCTCTCCATATATATGATTTTAAGATTTGTCCTTCCTCATTTACAGTAACACTGTAGTTCCTTAACGGTCAGAAACCTACAGCCTGATTTTCAAGTGTCAAGGACCATGAAAAAAATAATTCCCTGTGAAATGAACAAGATCTGTGTGTATGCTCAGCACCTTTGAAAATCAGGCTGTCTTGTGCTTAGCTATCAAAATGATTGGCACCAGGCATATCCCTAGACAGTGTGATCTATATAAAAGTATTCCTCCTTCAAAATCTTGTCACTAATTCCAAATCACATTCCTTCAAAACCCTGTCAAAAATATATTAAATTTCTACATAACCCAGTCCAGCTACTCTACAGAAGAACAGTTTAATTCACCCTGTTCAACCTGGTTAGGCTATTCTACATTCAATTAGGCCCGCTCTATTTTTGATCACATCAGCACCAGAACAAACATTTCCCAGATAYGGTCTCAGGACATTCACCTTTTAATGTCTCCACTCAAACTCTGCCATTTTGATGCTTCTTCTTCTGTTCCCCAGTCCTCTTCCTACATTTCATATCATTTTCAAAGATTTCTTTCTGTGGTGCCCTGTGAGACTTTCCTCCACCGTCTCATGGAGTGCCTCAAAAGTGAATGGCGATTCGCCTTCTCTTCGGTCATTATCCTTATGTGTACATTTGCGAAATCAACAGCATTCTCTTTAAGAAGGCAGTGATACTGTTCTTTCATAAACCACTATTAATATTTCTTTTGTGTCTGTGGTCTTTCCCAGGAAAAATGGGATGACAGAAGGTGTCTCAACAGTGGTTAGGGAATTCTCCCTATTTTTGTTGAGTGTGTTACATCAGGCAGCTTGCATGTGCACACCCACCCACAAGCATATATATTTTTACAGCAAATTCAGTCCATCTAGTAGATGGAAATCAAAAAGGCTACACTGCCCTGTGACACATCTACCAAATACCCAGGAGAAAAACTTGGCATTAACCTTCAATAAATGAATGGATTATATTGCAAATAATAAGATGGCTAAATATAGGCACAGTCTATGAATTAAACATTGCCTAACTTTGCATGATGCTAATTTATTTCGGCATATCTTGATGATTGTGCTGTGGCTGTGTCCTTCTGAATGCTTTTTAATTGTCCAGTGGTTGTCCTTTATAATCCAGCTGCTGGCTACAGTAAAATATACAGTAATCCATGTCAACAGTAGGTACACAACTGCACACACACATTGTATACTGGACATGGATTACACTTTGTGTGGTACAGGTAGACAGACAGGCATACATGTACACAAGGCCTCATTAATTTCAACAAAAATAAAGCAAAATTCAGTCTATTGAACTGATTAGAAATACCATCAGTAGAGTAACTGTTTGTGTATAATATGACTGTAGACTAAAGGGGTTTTTGCATTTCCAAACAACAAAGCATTAGCATTCCCCGTACAGAGAAATGTCATCTTATTCTTAGGAGTAAATCACTGTATTTGGCCTTCTGTAAAAACTAGAGGCCTCCGCCAGGATAAAAGCAACCTTTATTGGGTGCTGTACAACCACAGAAGAAGAATGAGCCACTGCTCCAACGGCAGTCTAATGTACAAAAGAGATGACAACAGGTAGAAAGCAAACACACAGAGACGGGACTTGCCCAAAGTCCCAGGTGCATGGCGGGTATTCAGCTCCTGTAAGGTTCTGCTTGAAAACAGGATGAGACTAACACCAGACAAGAGACGGGACAGCCATTGGTGGGAAGGCAGCTATAGGAATAATTACCGATGAGAGAGGCTGGTTGAAGAGAGAGAATTCGAAGAGGAGCAATAAAGAGCCGAAACGCCCCGTTGCAGGCTGCAGAAGGCCCCACGCCGAGCCAGGAGGATGTGCTGAACCTGCCCCCAGCTGGGGTGCTGTGAAAGGTCGCTCACGCCATGGCAGAGACATCCCTATGTGTACGCATAGGGCGCACATTCACCTAAATGACGCTTAGCATTATGAGCACCTTGGTATGCACACGGCACAATCATTTATAGCACGGCCAGTACTATATGGCATATGACTTTGTCCTCACATGTTCATTTCAAATACAGGTGCACTGTAAGCGCTGTGCTCCTTTTAGCCAGAAAGGCTGTTTGATCCATAAACACGCTTTTTACTCTTTTGCTCCTCTTAGAAGCCTACCTGTGCCTCAGAACTAATTCTTGAGTGGGACTTTCAAATGCTCCAAGGGTGCTTGTTCCGCTTTCCACTCCCAGAGCTTTACCGTATCTGTTCTTCTCCAAGTCAAAAAATGCACTTAAGGAAAATGTGCCAATACTTTCACACAAGACACTGTGCATATCGCTGACGTGAGGCTGACTGTTCTGCTAAGACACATAAATTCAGCGTCTACAACCTTCCCTGTGTTCTAAATGGACAGTCACCTGGAAGGAAGCCGCAAAATCAAGCAAAGAAAATATATTTACCATTGGTCACTGTTAGAGGACACATAGCATCCAAGCCACTACAGCCTGTAAAACCTCCTGGACCAAACCAGGCACAACGTACCCTTGTTTATTGTCCTTCTTCCTAAATTCATTTATGCAAATCCTGCTCAAATTTCTCACATACCACTATCAATGGCTTGCTTCATGTAAATGAGGGCTGGAGAGGGCTTTGGCCCTTTAAAATTTGTCTTTGGCACTATCATTTTTACCATGTTTTTCCTGTTATTTTCTTTCCAACTCAAAATATGGAATATTTTGTCACTTTAAATCTGCAGGTAAGAGGATTAGCCAGCTTTGGAACATGGAAACGTGCTTCTAAGCAAGTGGCAAGCACCACCTCAAACATGCAGCCCTGAAAGATGGTGCTCAGTAAACTAGTATGAGGTTTTTTTTAATAAAGAGATGAGCTTCCCATTGCTCTCTCTCATGTAAAGCTCATTATGGAAGCCGGTTTCACCAGTTCACCCCCATGTTTACCAAAACTGTATACTGAGAGCTCAGAAAAATAAAAGAAAATGCAGAAGTATATAAAATAATAAATATTCAAAATTATATGTTTAATTCATACAGCAAATTACCAGAGATTACTTGTACAAGTAGCCTGCAATGTCCTTAAAAATATTCTTTAACTGAGGAAAAGTTTTCTGACCTTTGGAGGAAATGCTTGCTTCTAGCTATGACTAAAAAGAGATTTCCTTCTTTCTCTGTTGTGTTAAGAATCTTTTCTTCTTATAAAGAAGGCACCACAGTGGTTTATAACTGTCATAAAAGCCTGCAATCCTTTTGAGGTTAAGCTACTCAGCTATTCAACTTTTACTACAGAAACTTTGAAATTCAAAAAGAAAAAATAATGTAAGTTTTTGAAGGACATGTGTTGCTGTAGGTGATCCTGTTAATTAAAAGTGATTGCCTGCTAGGAAATCATACTTTAAAAAGTTTCATGAATTTATTAGAACCCTGAAGGTATCTTTGTATGCACAGGGCTTTACATGCCATTTATGCAATTTTGTTTCAGATCTGTTTAAAGCTTCACTGACGCTCCCTGAGCAGGGAACAGCACTGCCAGCATTTGTATGTATTTTGGCTAATTGAATTATGTGAAAATACATACTAATGAAGCTTTATCAGTGATGTTTGCTGAGGATAGTTTAAGTCTCATTTTCTTCTGTATTAGCTGTATCTTTCTGTTGCAGATTTACCTTTTTGAAAAGCACAGATTCCTACAGGTTTTTGTGCAGAAACTAAGTCCCATTTTTTTGCAGTGTTATTCAGAAAGTAGCTATGTCAATGTATGTGTGAATGTATGTCAATGGACATACAGCTTTTAATAGAGATGAAAAGAAGACAAACAGTAAACTATGATTTGAGATTAAAATATACTAGTTCGTTATTAGGAGTGAACAATTTTAAATGCAAAACTAATGAACATCTATCGTAACAATTTATTTTTCCTGTTACTAGATTTACAGATTGTATTTTAATTGGTCCTTACTTAATTATCCATTTCTGCACAAATCCATCTGGCAATATTCTTATATAGACTTTTCCTCAGCAATGCTTTGCTACCCTTTGACAATGGTGTTTAAGGAATAAATGATTGAGACAGAACAGTTGTTTATTGTGTGTGGTTTTTTTAACCTGAACCATGGGAAATATCGAAGCTGAGGTATATGAATCTACTGCACTTGAGATGGGTGGGGATCCAAATCCCTACGCTCACCAACTGACTGCAGGTGTCTCAAGTTTGTCACTACTTCACAAAAGCAATCAGCTAATTGCCTAATAAAAATTGCGATCGGGTATTTGCTGCTCACATTTTCTTTTTCAGGTCATAGACTTTAGAAAACTCTTTTTTTCTCTTCTGTCACGTCATTTTTGTACTTTATAGTGTATTGCATAAACTAACCCAATATGTAGGCAGCACCCTGCCTTGGTATAATATCAAATACTGAAATGTTAAAAGGAAAAAAAATCTTCTGTGACTCTTACCAGCCAAGAAAAAAAGAGCTGAGGAAAAGTAACAGGAGATTTATGAAAGTTCACTGTACACTTTGATGAATGTGTGGGCAGGTAGTTTTGCACATGCTTTGGAATATGTTGTCGTTTACAGAGAAATTTATGCATCCCAGGATTGACTTGGAATGATCAGTGTCGGGGAGTTGTTGAGACTTGACTGGGCACTTGGTAACGTTAGTGTTCATCTGGAGCCGCTGCGCTCTCTTTTGCTGAGCTTTTCCAGATTGACACCATTTTAAATAATAACCCAGTGTAGCTATAGACAACGTGCATGATTTCAGAAAAAAGCATATTAATAGCAAGCAGGGGAAACTGTCATTTGGTATAATTCAATCCTCTTTTTCAACTCTAGAGTTCTTTTAAATTACTGTTCTTTGTTTCATAAGGACTAGAATCTAATTTTTTCAAGATGGGCTTCCCAGGCTATTTATGAAATTTAATGGCAGCACCTTTAGAAACCTAAATATTTAAGGTTTGCATGTGGGTGTGCATGTGCATGCACTTCAGAGTCAAAGTTACAGGCTTGAGAGTTCTGTCTGTATTTTACCTTTTTAAAGTCAGAATTTGCATTTATCTGATATATCTACCAGCTGCAGCATGGACAGTTTGTTATGTAATGCATGAATAAGAGATGGATGCATTTGTGAATAACAAAGCCAAGAGTTAATACTTCAGAGGGGAATATAAAGTAGAGTAAGAAAAGCAAATATGCAATTTTTATCAGTCTCCCACTAATATTGGTACTGTCGATCTAGACTATAACATCTTTGAGGATTAAATAAATGTGTCAGTTCATCTGAATGACTGAGTGAATAATGTATTAATGTGCATTTGATGTGCACATTTACGAACATGTATCTGCCAAGCTCAGTAAAAAAATCTCTTCTACAGAGACTCTCCTTTTTTCAGAAATGATACCTCTTGAGGCATTAGAAACAAACAGGGCTTTTCCCTCAAGCTCTTATAGTCCCTCTTCACCCTCCAAAGTAATCAGATAAACATTATTGACATGTCAGCAAATTCATCATTAAATAATCTCTAACTTCCATCACTATAATAGCAAGGTGTTTCAGAAAACTTAAATGAAAGAAGCCTGCAGGTTAAGGGGAAGACTTTGTTCAGTCATGCAAGACATGTACATAATGTGGAAGAAAGCATCTGAAAAGACCCTGAGCCTTTTGAAAAAATCTGTAACTTCTGACCAACAGAAAAGAAGCATATTTTACATTTTGTCTTATTTATCTGTCATGCCTCTCTGCTCAGTGCTAGTATCTTGTAACTGCTTCTGCAGTGGCAGTCACGGCCAGTTCTGCTACAAGTTGTCTGCCACCAGTACACACTCAAATACTCACCAGCTGTTTTGCTCTGAAAAGAAAAAAAAAGACAACCTGGTGTTGTTACCAAATGCCAAGACCCTAGTTGAGATGCAGACAATGTCTCCAGGCTCCCATTATGTTGCTTCAGCCCTGAGCTCTGAAGAGTATCGATAAGGGGCACAAAATAAAACAGGGAAATCAAGAGACGCTGAGTAATAGACCTTTGAATCTTTGTTATTGTTAGATTTACAAATAACACAAACTGATTTGGGTAGGGAAGGGAAATCAGTTTGCAGTTCAGCATTGGCCTTTATACAATATCATCTCTCATACGTGGAAAAAAGCATATTTGAACACTGAGAGTCATCCTGGTGCAATGAAAGTGAATAAATCATGGCTGCTGTATTAAAGGGTCAGCCTCTCCATACCCATGTAAAAGGGTTAGCAGTGTTCATGCTAACGTAAAGCTCATCCACCTGAATGCATAGTGTATTTTATGTGCATTGAAAGAGAATAGTTTTTGTCCTGAGTATTTTCCATCCTGCAAGATCCTCTTTCCTTTGTATCAGGCGTTTTTCATCTCTCTTTATATTTTGCCTGCAGCCAGTAAAATCTTATGCTTTTGAACCCAAATGAAGATTTACATAGAAATTCTGGATTTTGAGCGAAAAGAAACTCCAGAAGCTGAAAGCCTATTTTGTGTGGATGTCAGCTTGTGCACATTTGCATACAATTGTTCAGCCTTCTAGAAAGAATGTATAGTTACTTCCTCTTAAAAATGTCACCAAACCCAAAACATTTTAAGCAAAGCATACTATGCTTTACTAAAAACCAAAAAGATTTCACCCTAAATGCTCATAATTGAAACCCCTTCCTGGAAGAGATGCCTGGCACTCATCCAGCCACAGGGCTTGCCAATCTTTGTCCCTGGGTACTGTCTGTCTCTGAGGGATGTCTGGGACTGCTGCGCCTTTTACTAAGTCCTTGCTACATCACTGCCCTTTACCCATTCCAACAAAACTGTGGTGGCATGGTACTCCCACCTCCCTGTCCCACTGGTGCTAGCTGCTGTCGTCCCCAGAGAGACAGGCTTCAAAATGCAAAATAACTGGAATAATCACAAAGTCAGTTTAGGGCAATTGTTTTAGATGGGTTGTAGAGTCAGATGGACAAAATTGCATTGCTTAGTTCAGATCAAATTTTCAGTGTCTCTGTACAAAAATGAAAGCTAAAAATAATGTATTCAAGGAAAAACTGTGGTTTTGCCATCTTTGCATGTGTCTGTAAATACATGGGCTTATTGTGCCACTACTGAACCTGGAACTCAGTCTTCCAAACACATCCTTGGCTTCAGGTAGGGCTGTTATCTGCCTGCTTTCCAATCACACTGCCCAGTTTGGCCCACACATAGACTGATCTGTGCCTGCACAGCAGCCCTTTGTCTGAAGTGACTTGGGTTTTGTATTTCCAAGGTAGCAACCCTAGATGGAACAATAAATACTCTTTTCTGGCAATGTTTTTCTCCTTAAGATGGCAGCTTGCATCCCATTATTTTTAAGGTAGTCCACTGAAGCAGGCTATTGCTTTGAGGCAAAACCACAAGGAAGCCAGCTCTATATGTGGTTCCTGGGTAAAACACACCATGATTTCCCACCAGACTGGTATTACAGTAGAGATTTAATCCTTTCCCAAAAGATCCATCTTTCTTGAGTCTCAGTTCCAACCAGTAAAGTAAAGGATGGGTCATCCAGAATTAAAAAAAAGAAAACAGACGTGGCTCTTCGCAGCTTGCAGTCCTGATATAACAGCCTCCCCAGCCTCTGGGGGATCAGGTAACAATGGGGTTTGATAATACTGCCGGAGTTTATTTGAGGGATGTTGACAAGCCTAATTGCTTGGCAGCTCTGAGCAGCTGTAGGGCCCCTGGCTGGTCTGAGGGGGGGCATTAACTCTTGGCTTGCCTGTGGGGTTCCTCATCACAGCTGAAACACTGCCTGAGAGAGGGTTACTGTGACACTGAGCTGTGAGAAGCACTCCTGGAAAGCATTTGAGTCCAAAATATGGGAAGTGACTAATAAAGATATTGAGAGGATGTAACAGTACTAGAAGAATTAATAATGGATTTTAAATGGATAGCAGGTCTAGAAGTGGGCTTTCTGCATGAATTCTCTGCACATTTAAAGTAATGTGCAGCAGTGTCAGTTCTTGCCATAGAAGCTTTTTCCTGTGTTATCCAGATAGCTAGTTGCTTGAAAAGAAAGACCAACCAAGGCAAAAAAGCCATGACAAATCATTTCTCTAACAGAGACAATGAGTCAACCTCCCTCAGCAGTCTCTCCACCATTTATTTTTACTTTTCACTGAACTTTGATTTTTAAAGCAAATGGGAAGGATATATTTAATATTCTACTGAGAAACAGAAGTGAATGGGGAAACATAACCCAACACCAGCATTGCTGACTGTGATATAAAACATTGCAGATGTTAGAATCTGCATCATTTCCACTTTGTGTTCTAGCCTAGTGGAAATGGGTCATTTGCAAGACTAGCAGCAGGTATATAGCTGTAATGTCGCAGGGTAAAGTTGCTGTGGGAGTTTCAACTGTGTATTTCCGGATTATTTTAGTGAAAGTGAAGTCTCCATTTTGCATTACAGCAGCGGTTTTGCAAACAATTTCGTTATCTGATGTGGAAAATAAAAAACACAATTGTACAATTGTTTTGGAACACAATAAAACTGCAATTCTCATTATGCAGTGACCGTTTAATACAGAAATCCCTGAATTATGTCTYAAAATTTTGGATTAGTACCTGGCATTTCACCATTTCATGGCCTGTGCTAGCAGAAGTCTGAATAGCCAGAATTTTAGCGAAAACCAAGAAACCTGCAACTCTTCACCATCGCTGCCAAAAGGTCTGCATGGTGCTAGCCACAATGTCTTGCTTTTCTCAATTCTGTGTCAGCTGGGAAACAATCCTTAAAATTTGGCATGCAAGGGCAGCTCTAAGTCAGCCCACTTGGCACAACTATCCCAGGCCCAAAGGATTTCTAGGATTACTATCTTTCAGAGAGACCCCAGCTGTGGCATACAATGTTATGACTTCTCCCTGCCGTGTACATGTGCTGTCCACTTTTCTCCCTGGCCTGTGTGTCATCTCCCAGTAAGTGTCAAAAGGAAGCATATTCCTTCCTTTAATTATGAATCTCTTCTTCTCCTTGACTTTATCCTTACTTAAGCATTTAGGATAGTGTTTTGAACCCATTCCTGCAACATTTCTTCATGAAATCAGGAGTTTCAAGTCTGTATCATCTGCATGTTCTGTACATAAGAAAGATTCTGGTTTAATTCTTTTTACTGATACTGGGCCTTTAGTGCAAGGGTTTCTAACATATGAGCTGTAAACCCTAGGGGATCTGTGAGCTATTTCTAAGGAATGCCTAAGAAAAGCAAGTATATTGCAAATAGTTATATTTTCTTTGCAAGCATCTAAACAGTCACTAGAAAAATTTTCAAGGGTTACAAATCAGAAAAGGTTGAGAGCTACTGCCTTAGTGTATTCTTTCTGGGAATGTAATTCAGATATGCTTGCCGAAAAGATGACTCCCTGAGCTCTGAGAACACTGAAAGCTTCCTTTGCACAACTCGTGATTTCTTTGTGTTTGTCATTTGGCTTGGATCAGTGAATCCCACACAGTGCATTATTTCTGATAGGAATGGCCAGAAGTGCTTATATATCAATCCACACCGTCTGCTATTCAGGGAATATTTTGGCCACACCTCTCTTTGGTGCAGACCTTTGGATTTTTCCTTTTGTGATTTGCAATGCTGACTTCTATTTTTTTGGCAATGGATAAACTCTGTATATGACAAAGCTATTTTTAGCTGTACATCAACACATTAAAAACAAAGAATCATTTCCAGTACCCATATACAAGCTAATGTATAGGAGGAGACAAGATTTTAGATAGCTAGTAAACTCAAGTTGCTTTTACAGGCTCTCATGGCTGGCAAGCTAACTGCTTGTTTTGCACTGAGTAAAGTAAAAAAATACCTTCCTAGCTGTTTTAAATAGTCTCTCCTTTCATCACTTCTATCAGAGAAGAATACTTTGTCTTTGTTTACTAGGTGTCTTGTCCTCTTAAAGTGCTGAGAGGATTGATAAAAGCTAATCAGTTCCAGCATTTAAGATACAGTAAATGACACAATTACCATCTGTGTATTAATGTACATCAAGCCGATTAATTTTATTTTCTTCCAGCTCAGTGAAAAAGAGCACAGTAAGGTAAAACGGGCACTGGATTCCCAATGAGTATGTTCTCCTGCATCAATATTTTTCGTTCACCTGGGACAGTTTTGCTTTTGATTATTTTTTTTGAATGCAGCTCTTAATTCCAGGCAACCCTACAACATGAGCCACCCAAAATGGCATTTATGCCAAGATAGCGGAGAGCCACAAAACTCAATCTGCCAGCAGTGTCCATGTCATTTCTAGTGCATAGTAAAAGCATACAGTGCTACGCAGTGCTCCGAGGTCTTGGACACAGAGTGCACATTAAAAGTAATGCCTGCTTACTTCTATTCCCTTTGACCATTACTGTTTTGTTCCTAAGTGACATGTTAAGGACAAATAACTGCTTGAAACATTTCCAGGTAAATACTTTGAGGCAGCACTAATTTGAAACACCAGAGATCTGCTCGAAAATAACCTGAACACCTGTGTAAAAATCATACACCTGGTCCTTCCTCCTTATGTGGCTCAGAGTCAGTTATTTGCAATTCTTTGTGTCAGTTGACCCATCCAGAAGATGGGGACAGCTATAGCAACTCCTGCAACAGCCAGCGATTACTCTAGCCTTCATTTGCTGGTGCCTATGAAGTACCTTAAAAGCACATGGCCGAAGAAGAACTAGAATTTTATTCTGTCATTAACTCACCCTTTGGCCTTGGGCATATTATTTACATTCCTTGTATCTTCAGTGAAATGGTGGGAGGCAAGGGACTTCTGAGGGATGCACTGGCCACAGTCACCATGTGAGAGCACAGACTCCTTCCAAAGCAGGGGCAGTCCATTACAGTTTCCCTCTGCAAACATGGAGAAAGGGAGAGCGTTAAGTGGACACAGCACGGTCAGGCGAGCCCCACGATCTGCCTGCAGCCCCCCATTTCCCAGCTCTCCCAAGGCAGTGTGAAAAGCTGCTTACATGCTCCGGCACAAGGAGCTTGCTCYGGATGATACGCCACTGGCCCATGCCAGGCCAACATTCCCTCAGCACCCCCACAAGCCACCCTACAAGCCATCCCCAACACCCGCTCTAACTAAATACACTGGGGCCTGCGTGTACCACTGAAAGAAGGGACTTGCCATAAAAAAACAAAACAGGGACTATCACAAAAGAAGGACGCTGGACCCCCTTGCTCCACTGGCACACATGGCCATGCCGACCCTGAGGAGAGGTCCGCAACCGCCCGTTYGTTGTCGGGCCTGGTGCCTCAGGGAGGCTCCCGCTGGCTCTGCCCGAGGAAGGCCTCCACAGGCCAGGCTGGCTCCTCGTCCCTGCTTGGCAGCCCTCTGAAATAATTCGTGCCGTAGCCAGCAGATGTCAGCAAGTGACAATAAAACGCTGGCCGAGCCTCGCAGGAGAGTGTGAATTTGGGGTTGCCCGCACCTGGCGTGCCCAGAGGCCTCGGGATGGGCCTGCACATAAGTACGCCTGGAGAAAGGCGCCCCGTGCCCCAAAATCCTCCCTGCGACACCCCTGCCCTGCAGCAGGCCAGCGGCCCCTGTGCTGCACGGAGGGCCCAGGCTGCCCGGGGCCCGAGGGGTGTCATGGGGCCAAGGGGCATGGGGCAGGCGGCTGCAGGGTGGGACACACAGCCTCTGAGGGGAACAAGCAGCGGGGTGCGCTCCCACCGGTGGCATCGCAATTCAGAGAAGGAGCCATGCCCACTTTCTGTTTGCTTGATCCCCTCCTAAAAACTGCCCGCCATCCTTGAAATGAGGGGAGCTGCTGTGATGCCAACATGGGGCCACCTGGGGAAGGGGGGGGTACTGCCCAACAGGACACAAAAGCATCAGGTGAGCCTGGACTGGTGAAGACAACATGGCTGCTACATCTCCACTAATAAATGAAACATGCCCAAAGCACCAGTGCTTGGGAGCATTTGCTGGCACCGCTCGTTTTGCAGTATACAAATAGCCAATATGTCTCTGGACCTGCTGACGAACCACTGTTAAGAAGAACAAACGAAAAAAACCCAAACCGTGAGGCTCTATCCCAAAACTCTTACTGCACGGATTTAAGAATCACCTCAAGTGGCAAAATAGCATTGCAGTAATCCCCATATAACGGTGCTTATATCAGTGTAGCGTACTTTTATATAGGTTTAGATTTTAATATAGCCACAGCCAGAAGTGGAAATGGGAGTGCATTCAACTGAATAACATATTGATCCTCTGCAAAACATCAAATATATCTGCCGACACTTTTCAGAAACACTACTTAACATAAGCAGCAAGTTTCATATCAGGACTTTATGTCAGCTGCTGGGTATAAGAGTAGTTTAGTTCTTACTGTGGTTTTAGTGCCCCAAATAGTAAATGTGAGCAGGATCCCAGACCAACACCCTGCAAGTTATTTGCTGACTGCTAACTCTATTTTGGCCTCACTAGCAGAAATAAGGGTGAGGTAGCAAATTTTAATTCTTTTTGCACTTCTGGATGAACAACTCATTCCCTCATCAAGGAAACTGAAGCCATGTGAGCATTCACAAGGCATGTGGATAATTGCTATACATTTGCTAGGATTTTGAAGTAAAGCCTCACAACTAAGCTTGGAGTAATCTGTGCACTGAGCTCCACAGGCCTTCAGGAAAGCAGAATAAAATCCAATGTCCTGGAGCCTGCAGCTGAAGTTTTGAGTGAACTGCTGAACCCTGGAGGCAGACAGGTCAGCACACACCAAGAAGACAGTGGTGGGTTTAAGTCTTCTTTGTGGCTCTTTGGAAAAATATCTACTTTTCTCACTTGGGGCCACACATAATGTTGTTACTCAGATTTCCAGCCTTTACAGAAGGACTGGAAAGCATCTGATTAAAGCAATCAGATTACAGAAGCATTTGATTAAAAAGCAATGAAGGAAATATTTAAATGGAAATAAAAGGCATTCAGGTGGCATCATATGAGGGTCTGGCCTTGCACCTTTAAAATTGTCTAACTTGTTTTCTTCATATTGGGCTTTCTTTTCAAGTCTCAACTATGCACAAAGAAATCTTTCTCACATAGCTCAACCCTCCAATTTCACTGAGCCTCTGTGTGTGAGCTGGATAACTTACATTTTTTGGCCCCAGTTTGAAACTCCTCATTTCAGGTGGTTTGGAATCATCTGATCCTGAAAATGGATTGGAACTTATGCAGAAAAATGGTATTTTTCATACGAGTATGCCAAAGGCTTTGCCAGTTCCACCCCAGCTGTCTGAATTGTCACCAAGCACAGAAAATACCAGCCCCAAAGGAATTGCTCCTTGACATTTATGGGCTGCTGAAGTGAGGTAAGACCAAACCCTTCTGCCCTGGTCCTCTCAGGGAGTTGTCCAGGCAGGGAGCACCTCATCTATGTTTAAACCAATGAAGAATGGATGAGAATAAGAATATTGAAATTCATCAGTGCAAATTCTAGATGATGTCAGGAAGTTATAGGAAATTCCCTACTGTAAACCTATGTATGGAAGGAATACAGGAAAAATGGGCAATGTGGCTGAAAGGGCTGGAGATCATCTAGCAATACCTGTTGCACTGGATTTAAGTCCATTCGGACGGGCAAGAAAGTCTAAAACACAGGCCGGGTTAAAGAAGCTCCAGAAAGATCTATAATTTCAGGAGTAAAGGACATAAACCCACTGCTAAATAAAATTTATAAAATCAAAGTTGGAAATCAATAAAATTAGTTTTAAAGACCAACTCATTGTATGTTACATCTCATTATTAATTGGGGTAGCTAATTCTTCAGGCTCCCACATGCCCATGGTGCACTAATAAAAAGTAACCCAAGGTCAGAAGATATCACTAACATTAATATTTACCTCAATAAAACAAGGCAGAGCAGGTTCCCACGGAGGCTGTTATACGTAACTTGGTATTTTCTTTTATGCTAAATTGCTATTGCTACAGTAACCCCAAAAAAACATGAAACCAAGGATGTTTGCACAGGTGCAGCTGTGTTTGTTATTGCAGGGTTTCTCCCCAGGGCTGCAGCACAGAGGAGTGGATACAGGTGCTGGGGGCCGGCAGGGCCCGACAGCCGCAACACGGCTCACTGTCATCCAACCCCCTCACCCCCTGCCCCTTACCTTCCTCTGAAAATACCTCTGTCATGTTGGACTATTTATCACAAAACTTAGCAAGGGGGGCTGTAATTTGAGGGGCTTACTGGTGCCAGTGTGAGTTTCTCCATAGGGTTTCCATAGGGTTCAGACTCAGTTCTTAGGTCCTTATTTGCCCATCCAGCTTATTTGCTGTAAACTTAAACGTGTACTTGCAGGATTAAAGCAGGTGTTTCGACTGAGTGGCTGAACAGAGAGGCATTTAAATGGGTGCTTAAATGATTTGTGGAACTGAGGCCTGGAAAMCCCCTAATTTCTCCTCAGCATGAAGGAAGAATCAACAAATGACACGAGAAGTTAGCCATGGAGTTCAGAGAATTACCTCACCCTCCCTGAAAGGAAATTCAGAGAAGAGGAAAGTAAAAAAAAAAAGAAAAACAAACCCAAACCTCTCCTCTAGCACTTCATTTTTACAGAAAATGTCCCTGGTTTCCAGAAGAGTTTAATCTCTTTTCCAGTATCCACCAGAATAACAACCTTTCTCAAAACACTAGCACAGATGCAATGTCAGATGTGATGTTCTGACAAAGCAGGAAACAACCTTCACAGTCCAGCAGGAAGAAGGTCAGATCATCTAGCCCTTCTTTCTGCTCAAAAAACCCAATGCCACTATAAGAACTCTGCTTGGATGTGAAAATTTTCCTTGTCCCATGGCTGCTCTTCTCTCAGCATGTGGAGATGGACCTACCTCAACCAGCAAAGCTCTGAGCCCAACAAATGCCTGGCATGATACTGCAGATTGTTCATTATATTCTTTCTATACATTTTGTTCTTAGCAATCTCCCTGTCTTTTGGCTTAAATGTCATGTTCTTCCTCCTTTAATTACAGATATAACCCCAAACTGTAAGTTATTTCGCTAGTCCAGAATGTATCAGATACTTCAGTTTTTCTTAGTGGGATGTTTGACACCAGGAGGAAGAGCAGCATCGTTCTCCAAAGGCACCGTTCAGCATTTTACAGTTCTTTCTAACTTACTATTCTCTATTCACACTATTTAGGTCTTTCACTGTTCCTTTCTTTGTGTTGTCAGATTTCTGTTTTGATGACTGAATTAACTCTAATGGAAAGTTCTTTCTGCTGTTTTCATCACTCCTGCTCTATTTTTTTTTCCAGACAAAACAAGGGTACATCTCAGCCGCTGATGCACAGTTCCCAACAGCCCGTAATGTCCAGGAAAGCAGGCATTTTGGCAATGTCCCTTCACCCATGGAAACGGAGTCAYGCATGGGTTTCTTCAAAATTTTCCAAGGATTCCCAGAAGTCCATTATCATTTCTATCCTTCTCATCTCCCTCTGACCACACTGGAATTATCCTGAGCCCAAACCCCAGTTCAGGAAGGGTGAGCACAGGTTGTTCAGGAATGCACTGTTTGAGTGCTGATGGCAAATAACTCAACATGCCATAAGGCATGAAATGTTTTATGACTGAAAGGAAATTTTAGTGGGAATCCTCCAGAAACATGAACGGCAAGGGGCTACCTTGGATGCAGTCCTGTCTTCCATCAGGCACTATATGTTGCTACCAAATGGATGGAGGTATTGGTGTTGCTATTTCAATCTTGATACTGCACACTCCTCTTAGATTTTACTTGTTCTAAGCAGCACTCCAAATATCTTTTTGGCTATATTTTAGGAGGTAGTACAGGTTCAACATATACTTTTGTGTATAAAACAGTAAGAAAAATTATTCTTTGCGATACCTGGGATCCCACTGCAAGGGAATGCTTGAGGGATCCTGATATTTAACAGGAGGGTGAGATTTCTAAAGAACTGGCAATGTGGCCAGACTGAAGCAGGATCAAAGAGGAAAGACATCAACACTCTTTGAGACATTGACCTTTATATCATAAGCCTGAGATCAACTGGAATTTACCTAAAGGTCTGAAGAAAAAACAAATAACTCCTTAGAGCAAAGCTGTCTGTACTCTCTCTTCATCCCATGTCAAGCCTAGTGAGCTCTGTGATTCCTGAACTGCTATTTTACCTGCATTTTTTAAAAATTGTTCTTTATAATGTTTATATAACAAATTAATATTTAAAATTTTGAAGAAAAGACAACTTTTCTATGATTGTATTGCTTGTACAATCTCAGACAGCTTTAAAATTACCAAAGTTGTAGTGAAATATAAGTAGCTACATCGGGCCATTACCATGCAGCTGTCTAAAGATTACAAATGAAGGTAGAATATATCCGTAAAAATAGAAAAATATGGATTACGGACTCATTCCTGTAGAGGACACTCTCAGCTTCTACAAATTTCATTAAGGGCTGGATTGTGATACTCTTACCCATGTCAAGTGATGTCTTAATACTTCATTCCAATGTGATAACTCAAAGAATTGGGTATTACTCAACTTGAGAAAGGTATTACAATCTAACCTTAAAAGCTGAGTGCTCTTAATGCACAATAGCAGCAGGCTCATTGCAGAGAAAATGAATGTTAGACTTTTGAGCAGAATAATATTCATTGTTTTCCATAAATGATATTTTCTACCAAAAATCATCCAAGAAATTGYTTAACTTATATGCTAAATCCTCTGGGGGGAGGGGAGAATAGCTCCAGTTTCACTGCCTAAGTGTCTGTTCCATTTAAAGGATATTAGCTAGCCAAATGAAAAATGCATGAATCAATCAGCAACAAGGACCTTGATCTCTGAATGAGACAATGCTGAGCTTTGAGATTTATGGTCTTGCTTCCAGAATTCCATTATTTGGAGGAACAACAACAATAACAATGGGAGATGACATCAGAATAGCGAGTGTTCTTCTTTTCCTTTCTTTTCCTGTTGATCACAAGATGCTGACTTCTGTGTCATTCACCTCTGTCAAATGAGTAAATGTTCAGTGCTTTAAAACATTACCACATGCATGCTCAGTTCAAAATAAAATGAGAATGTCTTGAATGGAAGGGCATTATTGCCGCTTGTATTTTGCACTGTTAATTAGTTTATCCACAGAGCAATTACCTATTGCTTACTTTTCTCCTGTATTTCTTCTGCAGGCAGAACTCCTTTTGATTTTTACACATAGAAAATGTATTGTTGGGAGTCATACTGCACTGATGTAGAGCAGACAAGGATTTCATTCTAACCACCCATGATTCTTGTTTTCCGTTTCCCCGGACAACTACAGAAAACATAATAGAGTTGCCCCTTAACTTTATGATATTAACTTTATGATATCTACAGTGGGTGAAGTTCCTTCAGACATTGTCTGCCTGACAAGACCTGCCTAGCAGGCTTAAACTTTTCTGCCATAGCACCAAAAGTGGGAGAAGGTAACAAGGGGATTGATTTACTGGAGGAGGCAAGAGGGACTCACATTAACACTGGCTGGACATGGGGACACTCATATAATGTGATATGCTTGTGACCATACAGCTGTGGGGTGTCCGTCCCCATTCAGGTTGGTGTTGTGCATCTTGCTAGTGAGAAGTAAATCCTGTTTCAACCTGATTGCACAAAGTATGTGGAGAACCAGCAGAGGATAGATGGGGCCTTTTCTAGAGTCCAGGTCCAGACCAACCTCTGGATTAAAAAAAACCCCAAAGCTCTTATGCCACCTTGAACATCACCAAAACACTCTGGTTACATGTATATAGAGAGATGGGTAGAGATAGATAAAGACTGGATGGAAATACTAATACTTATGGAAATACTGATAATATGTTCAACATTATAGATCATTAGTAGCCATTTATAACACTAGTTCTGATATTCCTTTTAGCATGCAGCCATATATATACATTTCTGGTAGGAGAAATAGGCAAAAGTAGCTTATTGTGAAAATATGCGTACATTTGAAAATGGCAGCAAAGATCAGATGCAAATCCAGCCCTAAACTCTCTCCAGACTAGGGGATATTTGGATTTAGGCTTTGTTCGGTGCCTTATCTTGCATGAATGGCTCCTCTCTGGGGCTGTATCCCTGCTGCAAACATCATGGCATAGCTCAGCCAGTGAGGCAGGAAGGAAGGGTAAAGGATGTATCAGAGAGAGGGATGCCCTTGCTCCCTTACTTCAGCAAGTAGAGGTTATCCAAACCCTTGATATAATCTTAAGACACATGAAGATAACCAGCTAAACCTCTTTCCCTGATGACATGGTCCTCATTTGGGATGACAGTGAGTTTAATACAGAATATATCAAGTTAGGGAGGTAAAGCAAGAATTACATCACTTGAAACCTCCTCACATTTCAGGAGTGACTCAGTAACTGGTTATCTGCAATGAAAACGGCATCCAGAATGAAGCCATGGCTCTGTATACGGGAGTGTGTATAGGAAAAATAAATTCCAGTGTTAAACTGCAAAAGCAACAACCTCATTGCCATAGAATCTCTTCTCAGCAGCTTTGTACAACCTCTTGCAAATAAATCTGCACAGAACATAACTTACTTTCTACTAGCATAGAGAAAACACCTCCAAAGAAATTGGTATATATGCTTGCTAACAGATAACAATGCATTTTCTATATTTGGGTGCCGTATCCCATAACAGGAGCAAAAAAATACACATAAATGTTAGACCCAAGATAAATGTAGTAATAGACCTGTTGATAAATCCATTACTTCTACACTACTAGTTGACATGTTATGAAAAAAGTCAAAGTGCTGTTTATTAAACTGCAGCAGTGGTGGTGTTTGTAGCCATGAATGTATCGTGCTATCTGCTCGGTGTTCTTCAGAGAACGACCCAGTGTGCTGCAGACAGAATGTCATTCAGTTCTCAGTAAGAAATCCACATCTCCCAGCAGCAACATAATTTAAACCAAAACCGATTTCTCCCACAGATTACTTAAACATATATTTTAATCCCCTTTCAGCCTGAATATTTATAATGTATTACATTTGCATTTGCTTTCCCAGAAAAACTTTTGTTTACTGTGTCAGGATACATTTTACAGAACTTATGATGAAGACTATGAGGAAAAAGCAATTGTCTTCAATACTTCTGACCTGATGCAAAAGCCACTGGAGTCAATATAGGAATTCCTCATTCGTTTTGCTGAGTTTAGGATTAGACCATTTAAAACAGAGTATCTGTGTTTTAAATGGTCTAATGGAAAATGGACATGGGAAAATGCTGAAAATATGACAGCTAAGAAACTGTCTTGCTTGGAAAAATGTTAGATTTAATAATAACAAAAAAAAAAGTCAGACATTGTCCATTTTGTATACTTTGAATAAGTTATTATTATTTATTAGCATTACAGGGGATGCTTGCTTAACAAGAAATTCTTATGTTTTCAGAGTTCACTTGCTCCTGCTGTTTATAGGAGCAGTTTGCTGAGACCAGCAGTCCTCCAGCTTTTCAGGTCATTTATTTCAGACAAACCAACCTTTCCCCGTCTGGCTACTGCTGCTGTCCTGAGTGATGTGGCCATATAGAAGGCACTTCAATGTAGGACATCATGGCATTGTCTGGTGGTGGTTAGTTGATGACTCAGTGCCATTTCTAGGAAAAGCAAGTGACAGACAAACCCACCTGTGTATCTCATACATACCCAGGTGAATCATGTTTTGGAGAGAGAGTTAGGGATAAGGGAGTGGACTGCACACGAGCTCAAAATGTATCTGTAACCTTAAAGAAAAAGATGCCCATGCTTTATGGCCTTGACAAATTAGAAGGTTTGTATAGCTTTGGGAAGAAAAACACAACTCGGTGTGAGGGGAAACAGTAAAGGTAGGCAGGAACTACAGTTTCCATTTTGTGGGAAATTCTACTTTTTTGAAAGTGTTTTCCCTATTCTGAAACAGAATAAAATTTCTTCCCAAGTTTTCCTTAAAGTAAAATGCTAACAGAAAAAAAGTATTTAAGACTTACCCAAATGCTTTGCTTTGACTTTGAAATTTTTAAAACATTTGAATTAAAATACATTTTGAAATGAAAATAAAAATGTAACATCTTTATTTCGATCAGGTATTTTTTACATTTTTTTTTGTAATCAGCTTTCAAGGAGTTAACATTTTCCATATACAGTTTTCTGTTTATTTCTGAAAATTTCCAGACAGGCAGGGAAAATAACTGGGAACAGCTACCACAGAGCTTTTAAAATACATCCCACTGCAGCAGGTAGCTACACATACAATAAGCCTTTGCCAGTGCCGTTCTAACCTGCTCTCAGCACAAAGTTTCTTTACCTGCCTTCGTTACTCCAAACGTTCTTCCAGACAGGTAGTCTGAAGGAAGGGTCCATATGGTCCTGTTGATGATGCTCTTTTATTTATCAATAGATTTCTACTGCAAAAAAAATGATAATGTGACTTCAGTGGCCCCCTGTGGATGGAGAAATCTGGAGATCTGAAGTTAGGTTTCCCATTTTAGAAACATATTGTACTAACTTATGATGGCTTTTCTTTTAGCTAAGAGCATCACCCAGTTATTTCCAGCATGGTTACAGCTGCAGGAAAAGACTGGCAGCTAACATAGTAATGAGTCAGTATCTATTGAGATTCACTCATTACTATTAATTTCCCTGTTACTTCCAACTGATTCAGGAACTACTTATGGAAATTCTTCTTCTGTCTTACTGAAATCCAGCACTGTTGCTGTCAAACCTGCCAACAGGCGCAGCAATGCTACTGTGATAAAATAAGTCCAATTCTATCCCAATCTTGCTTTCCTAGGGAAGAACAGAACTCATTAAATAATTATCAACTGTGACAAGAAAGTAGCTGGCCAAACACTTGCTGCTAATCTAGGCATGACAGCAGGACTATACCTTTCAAAGCAGTAATTAGCTAGATGAACAACAACATAAGTACCAGACAATGACATGGAAAGGACTGTCCCTAAAGGACAGATTCATTATACATAGGGTTTAGTGTTTGTGTGACTTATGAATGTTATTTTGCAGTATACAATTACACTTCTCTTCTGCTGCCTTTCTCTTTGTTTTCTGCACAGTTTATGGAAGGAGACAGAGAGAAAATCTGGAGCTGAAGCCACGAGAGAACAGGTGACGGAACCTCTGCAAGACCTTCCTTACGTTCATGAAACAAGGGTGGCTGCATAGATCCCACAGTAGAACAACACCATCAGCCTGCACCCCCATCTTGTGGGAATAAGAATTCTGGTACTTGCACCCTGCCCTCATTTTATGCTTGGACTGATATTCATGTAGTGTTTGTAGATTAGCTCTAGTAATCCTTATGACTTTTCTTTCTCAACACGGCAGATTCTCAGTTGGTGTAAATTGGAGTAACGCTGTTGAAGCCAGTGGAATAATACGGATTTATCAACGGCATACACCAAACCAGCAGTCAGCACCAGTGCTAGAGGTGTTGTCCTATCAGCTAAAAGAAATCACAAGCCTAAACTGCTTCCATTGAATGTAAAAGGCAGGACTACGATCGCTCCTAGAGCTGGAATTACACGCAGCCAAACTTGTTTTCAACTGGACTGTTCAAGTGCTTAAAGTTAAGCATACACATAAGTGTTTGCAGGATTAAAGCCTCCGTTTGGAATGACAGAGTAAATCCAAATGGAGATGGATTAGCTGGCAGGGGGCAGGTGAGGTGGTCAAAGGCACATGCAGTTTATCATATGGCTCTGCAATTTGCTACATGATTATCACAACTACATATTTGGTGTGGGGATATAGATATACATGCACACATGTATACACAGAGCCAAACTTTTTTGGCACGGGGGCCACACAGTCATTTCAAATTGAGACTCTGGGCTGCACTTGTTCCAGGACTGCTTGTCTGTTGCCAACACACTGAAGCGCCTCAGGCTTCAGTCTGATTCTTTGTTTGCTTGCCCATTAAAGTTCTTATCCCACACTCCCTTTTGGCAGAAAATTTTGTTATTTCTGCTTTATGCTGGCCTAGGCCCTTCTCTTGCCTCTGTTCCTATTAACCTATAGCAGTGACAGCCAGGAGCAAACTGAAGCAGCTGGTTGGAGATGCTACTATCAGACTGCGAAACAGCTGTTGTGCAGAGGGGCCACCCTGAAAAACTTCTATTACAGCACTGCTGGGCCGTATTTTGGCCATTGCAGACAGGGAATTGGGGAAAGAGAGCACTTTCATTTGCAGATATTTAATTGCTGAAAAATGTAGGGGTGTGTGCGGCATCTTTATTGGATGTCACACAGAAGTAATGCTTTCCAGGTATTTTTTTGGCACTTCACGTCATTATCCTCTTACTGCCAGCATGCAGTGGCCCCATTTTGCAACTCAGTGTGAAACTGATTTCCAATTTTTCTGTTTAAATTAATATTTACCAGTTGGTTATTTTTGGCAGATTTTTATTGATAGCATTGATTCAAGACGAATAGCCAAATTCAGTTCTTGGTTACAGCAGTATGACATCTGGAGTTAACTCCACTTTTACCAATGTCACCAAGAGCAGACATGGTCCTTTTTCTGTCTTTTTATAGCGTGACATTTGCTCTGTCCTTACCTATAGACAAGAGTTGGGCTGCAGCTTTAACTTCGGAAAAGTTGGGATACAGCATTGAGTATAGCTCTGAAATTTATTGATTGGGCACTTCTCTAAGATACTTAATAGTACCTGCATCTTAACCTTCGGGAACCAGTCACTTCAGAATACCGTTATGTATGTGCAGAAATAGCTCTTACGAAAGCAGTATAAATTAGACCTTCACTATCAGCCAAAAAAAAAAAAATTATTTGAGTACTTTTGTATCCATCATCAATCAGGTGGATTAATCACTTCAGAGTTATTTTAGCTATTTCTAAACTAAAGATGTAGCAGAAGCATTGACCAGGGCATAGGACCTACATTGTAATTCGAATGGACTCGTAACAAGTGAGGTACTTGACACAGTTGCGCAGAATTTTCTGCATGTCCCGTTGTGTGGTGGGGGCGTATTGCCTCCACATCTCTATAAATGTACAACAGTCCACATTGCCTAGACTGAATCCACCCCATTGGATATTGATACAAGTAAATACCTCAGCTATGTCTATAGAAAAGCTATAAAATTGCATGACAAAAGCTATAAAATTGCCTATGTAAGTGGCATGCGAGCCTAAGCACTGTTGCGTTTGACCCACATTAAGAGCTAAACTTCTAACCACATTCCTGTTTGTCATCTTAAGGTGGGAAATCACTAGAAGAACAAAGTCAGCCACCAAGGCTGCCAAGCTAAGTTTGCTGTGACATTGATAAATATTCAAGCCAATGTCTTTCAAATGTTATTGTGAATCACCTTTCCCTCCTTCCTTCCCCTGCTTCAGTCATCTTGCTGGCTCAGAATATTCACCTTTGTCTCAGACCTCAGCTGCCTTTACTTTATTGCATATGATTGCTATTGTCTTTGTCTCTTTTATCCGCTTCGCTGTGTCTCATTTTCCTAAAGTACCTGGCACCCACTTTTCCATCACACTGTTCCTTTGTTTCAGGAAAACATAATTTCAGGAGGCAGCAGAAATACAGTTCCAAAGGCCACAGGGTGACATCCTCTCTCACCTGATCTTTATTCATATCAGGGTTTAATGGCATTTTTTTTTTCCATTTCTCAAGCACCCTGCAACTCCCTTCCTCCCTGACAGGAAGGCACATTTTATTTCTCATAAAAATGCTTTCCTACCAATCTTCTGTTCTTCAGAAGTTTCGGAGGCCCTTCTGTTAAATGTTGGTTTTCTCATGTGGATGGACCTGTTGACCTGGTTGTGGTTTATTACTGTTTTGACATTTTTTCTCCTTCCTAAATTTGGAGGAACTTAGACCCTTTTGTCATTTCTAATCTCTGTTGTATTGGCTTCAGCAGCAATCTTCCCAAACTCTGTTTTTAATTTGGTGGTAGGAACATTTGAGAATTTTCAATATCTGAACTGGTTGGCTTTCTAAAAGTAGCATTTTTAATGTACAGCTAATCTTGTGTTTGTGGTTCATATATAATCTACCTGCCTTGGATATCACCAACAAAAAAATGTAGTTTCTCTCATTTCTACCAAGTCAGGAAAGGATGCTGTTATGCAGTCCTTTATGTACACTTTCTTAGCTCCCTGATGCACTAAAAAAGGGCCCTCAGTCCATTGAAATAATACAAAACCTCAGTTGCTGATGGAAGTGGTATGTGATTTTCTGTGTACATTTCACACCAGAAGGTACAGTGCCTATTGTACATCCCCATTTAAAACTCAAACACAATGGCTCCTGCAGCTGGATGGTGACCTGCCAATGAAGTTTAAGACAGCATAGACTTCCACATGAATCTGCAGATTAATGAGACAGAGAACTATCTTCTTTTTTACCCACAAAAAGGCTACTCAAACATTCAGAATGTGCTGCAGACTGAAACCAAAGTTCAGCTCGCCACAGGAGTAGAGAAGAAACACRCACAGGATACACCTCAGAAACAGCCCACCCCTTATGGAAAACTCCTGTGGAATTTAACACAAAATGATAAGCTTTCTGCAGCTTTTTTTTTTTTTTTGTACCATCCTATAGCTCAGATGATACCTCTGCTATTAAATTCTATACAATGGCTCAAAAAAGTTCATATAAAAGATTTAATGCTCCATAGGTTTTAGAGTAATTTCTGCAGTGTTCTGTTACATTTCTATAGGACCCCCTTGTTTCTATTCCAATTATGTTATCTAGAACTTTTCATAAAAGACCTATCTTACAACAGGCCCTTTCCCTCTCTCTCCATTTTCCTTTAAGTATAACAAAATGTGTATAGTGATATATATTACAATGTGTACTTCTTACAACTCCATGATTTTAGGTGTACTACTACATGTGGCAAAGGCATTATTTGTCTTTTGGCTAGTCAGCTAAGTAAACTAGTAAGCAAACTGTCAAAACCAGACAAATATAAACAGCAACTGCCTTCTCATCTTGATTAGGCCAATGAAACAACACTAGTGTGGAAGAGGGGGAAAGATGAGCTTTCAATCTTTTTTTTTTAATTATAATTTTGAAGCAAAGCCCAAATTATAAACACTTACAGAAACCTTTATTTGTGAATGTCCTCTCAGGACATTATGTTGCAAGATTAAGTAAGTTGTGCATGGGTTAATTTAGCTCCTCAGATAAATGAAAAAAGTCTTCAGGAAGTGTTTGGCACATCATAGTCCTACAATTCTGATGTAATTCTTGCATATCTGTCCTTCTGGAATACAGCAGCAGTTGTCTTAGGTGTTGATTCAACAGTTCCATGAAAATGGGCTGCTTAATATTTGTCAATGGACACAAAGACAGCAGGTACTTCAAGGCTTTTAAGGTATTTTTGTTGTCTTTTCTTTTTTCCTCTCCTATCAGTCAAAATTTTCAGAATTTGCTCTTACCCACCTCTTACCCTCTTATGACTGCAGCCAGTGAGCTCCATTAGAGTCACTGTTTCTGTGTTCCCACCCCGTTATCTCCTGAGCAGACTCTGGATCCACCTAGAGAGGGGCAGATTGCGGTGGGAATTTGGACACTGGAGACACGGACAAGCTGCTTACACTCTGCCAAGACCCAGTGGCAGTGCCAGTGGGATGGTGATGCTGTCAGGCAGGTGGCTGTGACAGCCTGATCACAAGTGACCCAAACTCAGAGCAAGTTAAGTTAAAAAGGAACATCTAATTTACCTCAACAGAGGCTCAGAGAGCAGAACTCTGCACAACCCTTCATCTGCCTCTTCCTCATCCTAGGGCTTGACAGGGAGAGCTGAAACAGAAGATTAATATGATCTGATACCTTTATAACCAGAAGGTGGTAATCCACCATGGAAAGAGAGTTCAGACTATTGTTTGAGCTAATAATTAGAGGACAAATTAATTTAAAATGAACTGGAGAAATGGCAGTAATTTAAATAGAATTTTTCATTTTAAAGGTCACCTAGTCAACTATGTTATAACAACATTGGATTCACTAGTCCCTGTTTGTCATGGTCATGGCCTCAAACATGAAATTGTCTTCACATATGTCACTCAGAGGGAAGGGGGCTGCAAGAAATTCCATATGACCTTATGATGAGCAATACAAATTACAGTGACTAAAGAGATGCTGTCTAAGAAATAGCTTTCATTACTCAGTTTTTGCATTTACAGAGGTAGTGGTCGGAATGAGTAATTCGACATCTATGAAGGCAAATGCTGGGTATAATAAGAAATGTATAGAAGACTAAAAGTTAAAGTAATTGAACCAGTGAAGATCCCATGGTCTATTATTTTTTTCTCTTCTACGAATTTCATAGAGTAACCATGTTTTAATCTTAAMGAGGCAGGAGATGGAAGCATAAAGCAAAGTGGCAGGGTTTAGCTTATCAATTTGAGACAAATATTTTTAGTCACTGATTCTTGACACAAGGATTACCCATGCCAGCTTTTGTGGCTTGAAGAGAAGGGGCCCCAGAAAGGTTTGTTGAAGTCAAAATGTCTTTAAAAATGACTCACAGAAAAAATACAAGTTACACCAATCCTCCTTGAGATGACTAACTTGATTTGTTAAGCAACTACTTTGTGTCAGTTTTGACTCATCAAGAGCTTATTTAGCTCATGAGGATGCCTTTGATGGTGTAAAAAGATCTCTGAGTACACAAATCACAATTCAATACCATCCAAAGCATCATCAGATGTCATATAAAGGGATAAGTTCAAACTCCCTAAGTTTTTATGTGGATAATGTATCCATTTAGCTTTATCAAATCTTTATTTCATTCCTGAGACTACCATATCCTGWCTTACTGCTTTCATGATTGTTTCAATTCATACAGTTTCTGCATATCTTTGAGTATTTACTTTTCATTTTTTACATAACTCCCTTGAGAAGCAGCTTTGCATTGACTCATTTTCTTTCTTTCCTTTCTTTAAGAAAGTTTTGTCTCTGTGGATTTTCTCTGAAGATGTTTGGAATTGATGAGCTGTGATTTCAACACTGTTTCCCAGACTGACTTGAGCAGTAGAGTCTCATTCATGTCATAAATGTGTTTGCTGAAGTTGGTACTATGGGTCCAGCTGAACACRGTTTTCAGCTGTTAATACTGTAATCCTAACACATCTTCTGCTCTCTGTCTTTCCTTTCATCATTTTAAATACTTCTTGAAGTACAGACAAGCCCTACTCCTCTTCAAGCACTGCAGGAAAAGTACCATATTAATCTTTGGGGATGCTGATTTCTGCTTCTAGTTTTCTAGTGTTTGGAGAGATCCTGACTTTCTGTTAACACAGTCATTATCTGGGACAGAGTTTATGGTTCATGTATTTGTCCATGCACTCCTGTTTTTAATTTTATTATTTTAATGAAACAGATTAAGAGAAATCAAAACAATATATTTTTACTTTCATTTCATATTTGCACCAAATCCTTGGGTGGATCTAAACCCTGCTATATTACCCAGATCTGTTGCTGAATAGCCTCATTTTCTCTCTTATATATTGGGATTTTCCAAATTGTTGTCTTAATGAACATTTGCTTTTCCATCTGGTTAATCATGTCTGCTATACTGGTCCCTCTACACGCTTGGGCCCTACAGTCCATTTACCCTGCGCAGTCCAGGTGCCCCAACCACATGTATGGAGTCTGACAGCTCCCAGTCCCACGTAGCCTTCCTTTCTCACCACAGTCACAGACTTCTCAGTGACATAAACCTGCAGGACAGTCACACTTCAAGGTAAAAGCTCCCCTACTTTTATCACTATTATTATTATTGCCATTGCCATTCTCTTAACTCTGAAAGCTAATAAGCACTGATAATGGGCAAGGAAGAAGCAAGTATTTATCCAAAATGTACTTGTTCTGAATCTAAAATACTTTCACAATGTAAATCTCCACAGTGCTAAATACCTGAAATCTCTGATCAGTTCACACTGATGGCTTATCCTCTGGCTCTGTTCTGGACCGCTCCAAGTACATCCCCAAAACAGTGCCCTGGCAGTTTGGCAGATGGTTTCCTCCAGAAAGCACTCCCAAAGGCAGTACGGACAAGACTGCATCGTGTTATCTCCCTTCCCCATCCCCATGACGTTCAAGCCCTCCAAGTATTCCCCTGTGCCGTGTCCCTGGGCTCGCAGCATTCTGTTCAGTGGAACTAGCACTGAAGGGGCTGCAGCCTAGGGGCCACGTTATTTCATATACATTGAACAAACATCACAAATTAAGAGTGCTCTCCTCGGGCCAAAGGCTCACCACCCCAGGCCCAAAGGTGAGCCCACATGAAGTGATGGCCCAGGGGACACAGCCAGCCTGCTGCGAAGGGCGTTAGGTATGGGCAGTGTGGACGGGAGCTGGACTGACACGTTTTAGCTCCCAAGCACATGGTTGAGGTGCAACTTCTTTTTAAATAACTATTTCGCTAAGTGTAAATGTACCATAATAGTACCTGGCCTGATAGCTATCTTCCTATTAACCTAAAAGAGGCACAAGCCTACCTTCATTCAGAGCAAAACTCCCAGGCTTTGACTACATTTTTTTTTCTCCCCCGCTAAGTAAAAAGGATCCCAAACAAGCAAAACCACCACCAAAAAAATTCTTGCAGGGAGTGAGAATTCTGCAAGTTAATGATTGTAATAAAAATACTCTACATTTTGCTTCCTTTTCAAATGCACTCTGTACCCGCAGCTCTCGCTGGTACCAAATGCAAAGCTGGGAGAGCACTGCATTTCTGTATAAACACATCTGGAGGCCTTCTAGCTGCTGCTGGTGTGATGCCTCTCAGCGTGGGGTTGCTTACAAATATTTAGTACTCTGCTGGACCAGATTTCATCTTTCAAGAAGTACAAGTGCCTGTCATCTGATGATGGATGGTGGCTCTTCTCTCAGTAAAAGTCTATGTATTCTCAGCTTCCAGCCATGTAGAAAAGCAGTCACAGAAGGAAAAGCAGAAGAGGTGGTTGACAGAGAAACCACCAACTACGTCGACATGAATTAGCCTGCTGAAAGACGGGCCCCTCAGTCAATAGGGAACACCAGAAAAGGGAATAAGAGGAAGCTGGTATCACTCCTACTCCTTCTACCTGGAGCATACTTAAAGAAGGCTCTTCGGTTTCCCAAATCCAACCACTCAATGCTTTTTAGAGCACTGGGTGCAGCCAAATCATTCATGAAGTTAAACTGGGACAGTAAGGTAAGAAGGTAAGAACAATATTAGTTGTAATTAAAGAGACTCTGAAGATAGCAGAAGAATGAACTCTTTCCTTCCCCTTCTCTCTCCTTCCAGCTATTACTTCATTTYGTAGGAGGCAGAGATTAGACGGAGGAATAGTGGCCTGCAGCAAAAGGAAGAAAAAGGGGAATTACGATGCACAGAAAATTGAAGCTTAAGATACCCATATATGCTCTGCATATCCAGCAAGGCAAAAAAAAAAAAAGGACAAAAAAATAAAAGAGTATTTGAAGTACATTATACAACGGAAGAAATCCCAGCAATGGAATGAGCCAGTTACCAGATGAAGGCAGTAAAATCATTAATAATGAAGAAAGCCGTATTCAATAAACATGTCTCACCTTGATTTGGAAAAAGTAGGATGACAGCAGTATCATATCGGGCAGCCAAAGCCTTTTTCAGTCCATTAGTAACCAAATAGGATGTTAAACATCTACTTGTGATAAAAACCTGTAATTCATCAGGCCCAGATAACTTGCACCTGAGGAGTCTCAAACAGTTGGTGGAGGAGATTCTTCCTTCCACACGTTAATTTTTAATGGGTCTTGAAATWATATAGAAATTCCAGAAGACTGGAAGAAGACTGATGTTTTGCCAGTATTCAGCAAGGACGAACATGATGACCTTGGTAAATATAAGCCAGCTAACCTAACATCGAACTGGAGAGGAGGTGAGGGGGGAGCAAAATAACAGAATATGGGATTCAACTGATAACGAATGAAAGGACAAGAAGTAATTAATGCCAGTCAGCATGGTTTTATGGAAAATAGGTCTTGTCAGACAAACCTGATTAGATTACAAATTTGGCTGAAAAGGTAACTGCTTCAGTGCGATATACTGAGACATTTGTAAGGCACTTGATTTAATTTTGCAAAACATTCTGATTAAAAATAATATTGTGCAGTCTCAGTGAAATACCTACTAGCAGAACAGTGGTCTTATTAAGCAGCAAATCTCAAAAATGAGTTATCACTGGGAAGTCATCACTGAATAAAGATCTTTTCAGCAAGGCTGGAAAGGAATCAGCCTTATGCCTGGCACTTGAGCATTTTTGTTGCTGAGTTAAATATAAATTACTGTTGATTGCACTGTTAATGCAATCTTTGCACATATAAATAGAAAAGCAACCAATATGTATATAGATGTGATATGACATCTTTACACAGCATTGGTGTGGCTACTGAGATGCCACACAGTTTCAGTGATCATATGTTTAATGAAGCTGAAAAAAATCAGAGGTTTGGAAAATAGCTGCAAAAATCATTGTTTGAACTGAAGAAAACGCCGTACCATGAGAACTTTAGAGAATATGGAGAGATTGCTTGATTACAGTGTGTAAATACCTCCATCAGCAGAAAAGCAGCTCACCCACTTTCCTTTTCCAGCACCCCCAGTGAGCTGGGACAAAAGAGGTACGCAGTCTTAGGGCCCAGGTCACCCTGAAGGGTTTCTGTTTCCACATCAGTAGCAGGATAGGTTAAGCACAGCCCAGTGGCAATGGGGTGTCCCTCATGTCAGGARGGGTGCCTGACCTACTACACACGGCAGCACTCATGTAGGTCATCTGCATCTGTGAAGGCTCCAAGACTTTTCTCTTGCCTGTAATCCCTCTCCAAGTAAAAGGGCAGACAAAATGACCCTGGATAACTTGGGAAATGTCCTGGCCAATTATCTTAGGGAGCCTCAAGGAGTTATCAGAGCATCAAAGACCCTTCTCTAGTCTTCAACGCAGAAAAGTTGCAGCTAGATGACAAAAGGAGAGGCTGGGGAAGAATGTGACAACCTAATGATGCTATAGTAGCAGCGGGTAAGATCCTCAGCTTGAGTGAGCAGGTGCTGTTCTTTCAAAGTCAGTGGAGAGATGCTGATTTACACCAGTGGAGAATCTGACATATTATATTTTTTTATTTGCTTGAGTCCTGCCGTGGCTCCATAAGCAAAGGTTAATGCAGGTCTGCCAGGGGCAGGCTGGAGTTAACACAGAATGGCAGTTGTGAGGTTGCTGATTCTGATAAAAGCAAATTGTGAACTGCAAGCATCTGAGTGTTGAGTGTCACATTCACACCTAACAGCTGCCCTTGCCTGTTCCCCACAGTCATCCAGTTCTGTCATCATGATATGTTCCTGAAACCACATTTGTGCTGCTGTCACTTTTTGTCTTTGGAAATTTGTGTACAGGCTTTCTGTAATGACATACTAAAAATGCTTGTAGACTTCAAATGAGTGGATTAAAATATATTTAACCCAGGCAAATCACTTCCATATATTAGGCAGAAACTTGAGTCTTTAATTCTTCTAGGTCTGCACTCTCCCTTATAAAGACTTGCAGTAGGGATGTTAATATTCATAAAGTTGTAGGAGGTATCTGATGGGTGAGGGTGGTGAAGAGTTTGTTCCTGTCACGAAAATAATAAGGAACCTCTTTCTAGATCTCTGGGTCTTTCACTATCACAAACGTCTCTAAAGAGGAGAGACAGACATCTCTATGGGATTGCCCGGCTTCTCCGTTTCCACCAGTCCTCTTTGGTTGGGAACAGCCTGACTATCAACAGAGCCAGGGCATCTCTACAGCATTTTTGTCTGTTTATCAGTGCTGGGCAATGTCAATACTGTCAACATGTCAACAATTCATGGCACAGATGTGGAAGACAACACGAGGACAGATTTTGAATGTCAAGCCCAGGCCCCTCCAGGGCTGGGAGCTGGGAACACCCAGCGAGACGCACCGGTGACACGCTGTGCTTGCAGCCCCTACTGAATTCTGAGCTGTCATCCCTAACTCCCACCTCGCGGGTTATTTCCTAAAAGTGATTAACTGCACTTTTGCTCTTTGAAAGGCAGCATTCCCCAGCTCCTGCTGAGTTTTTACCTTCACGCTTAATCTCTGGTTCCCGAAGAATAATATAGACTTGCATTCACCTGCTCAAAAGGTGCAAATCTCTGAACACAAACTACCCATAAATTGCCAAGATACCAGAAGCAGCTGCCTAGCTACAGCAGGACAGCGTTTAGGGTGAGCTGTGAAATCTGTCCACAAAGCCTATTAAACCAGCTTACGCTGAGTTTTTTGTTACTTGGACCGCAGCGTGGGACGTGCTTCCAGCTGCCCCAGCTATCCTGTTGTCAGTACCTGCACTGGCCAGCTGAAAGCAGCTGATGGTACCAATAATTTGGGGAAAAAAAAAAAAGGAAAAAAAAAAGACAAGGTTAGTAAACCAGATCTCTCTGGAAATAATTGCATTAAATACAGAAAAGGTTATATACAGTTTCCTTTGTCCTTTGTCTCCCCATAGGCTGCCGGCCTATGATCGTTCCTTGTACCTACCCTGTAGCTGATTTTACTGTTTATTCCCAGCTCACCCTCCAGTTTGCTCGGGGCCCTGTGTCTTAGCGAGTGACTCCCTGCTCCCTTTCCAAGTTCAGAACCTTTCTGGCTAAAGTCTGTGGTGACACGTAACACAAAAAGACAGCTTTGGGCACAGGGCGTGCAGCCATTCCTGGAGAATACAGTCTGCGGTTCGGCGGTACCGTTTCTGGAAGATTAAGTGATTAAGCCCAACTAAAAGTGACTAACAGGGATGGATCTTTTCCTGTCAAATGCACACAGTTTTCCGTAGAGAGGCTCCAAGGTTGTGAGTGAAGGTGAACAGCTCTGCTTCTAAAGACTCCTTAATTTTAAGAAACTCAAAGAGCAGGCATGACACTTTGTTCTGTGACTTTCTTAAACCTATACCATACTTCACATCCTTTCATGAGCCATCATCTTTCATATTTAAAACAGACATAACGGAAGTTAAAAAAAGACAGAGGTGATGAGAAGTACAAGTCTCTGCAGATGTAAGGTATAATTTAGCAAAGTATCATTTTATCACCCAATCCTGCCAGGTCCTCAACACCTCCTGCGGGGTACAGACTCCTCCGCTCATCTTGTGAGCAGTGGGGAGTGAGAGCACTCCGGTCTTTTTCTGGTTGCTTGAAATTCCCTGGTGTTGGCTATTTATTCAGCAGTTGCATGCATATTTATATGGCTAAAGCCTTGAGAATCTTCATAAATTGATTAACAAGCCTGTGTTTTGCAATAAACAATATTTATTTAGGCATTCAAACTGATTCATAAAATCCCACATTCAGATTATCTGATGAACATGGTATGAAAACACAGATAAAATAGGGAGATCCAAAAGAGTATGTTTTATTTACAGGTTTTGTATAAATATAGAAAAAAGGGGACAGGATAAATATACTAACAAAGTAGTTACAAAACTGTTTTCATTAATAACTTATCAAACCAGTTTTATTTCTTGAAAACATCCAAAGTAAGCTAAAAGCTATGCAGGCAGCTGGTTGAATTTCTCCTGGAGGGTTTGAATGGAGCTGCAGGCCGGTGCTGAATTTCACTCTTGTGAATAAATTCATGCATTATCTCTTGGAAAGCAACGTTTTTCAGGGTGGAATAAAGCCTACTTAGTAAATTATTATTTTTGTTTTTAAAACTAAATGACTGTTTATTAAAAAAGAAAGCTACTGAAATTCAAATTTTTCCTCATTACCTGAGGCATAATCAAATTGTCAGCTGTTCAACAAAGGTGATAATGTGGAACAGGAGTGTGATAACGTTTGCCATCATCCCAGCTGGTTCCCCCAAAAAGAAACCTCCTCACAAGCTTCTCATCAGTGAACCTACACGATCTTAGAGAAGCCTATGACCCAGCACAAGGTATCGTTTAGAAGTGATCTGATAATGCGTATGAGTTGTTAGACCTCTTTTATTTGGACACAACTTTATTTGAAAGAGAAATTAAATCCTGACTTCATTAAAGAACGCAGGAATTTGTCATTGACTTCAGTGTGACCAGGATTTCACTACTGGAGTATATAATGCCATGTTTTCAGATTTCAGAAGCAAATACTGAATCATTTCATTTTACCAATGTCTACAAGTACTAATGTAGAGAGAAAAAAACTGAGAACTTTTCAGAATAGTTTATCGTGTTATAACAAGATCCAGTAGCTGAAAAGACAACTGGGCACATTAAGGGTAGAAATAAAGCATATGTGTTTAGTAGGTTTTTTGGTAAAACCACTTATTAAGGACATTTTAAAATCAAGACTGGCCATTGCCTAAAAGTTTTGCTCTACTTTGAGCAGAAATTAGTTCAAGGAATTCAATAGCTTGTGCAGTATAAGAAGTCAAGAGTAGATGGTTTTAGGAGCTGTGACTATTTGTCTATCTATAATTGACCCATCAATTAATCAACTGGATTGAACATAAGGGCAGTTTCCCAGTTAATTCTAATTCATTCATAAAGTGAATACATTATCGATTACTATTTTTAAATATACTTAGTTGCAGAAATGCCTATAATTAAGAGTCCAGACCTTTGAGCTAGACATCCACGATCTACACTGAACTGGGATACAGAGTAAATGGCAGTCCTCGCATGCAAGATGCGGTACTTGGTTAGTCAATTAGATACTGCTTTTATTATTCTAACTGGATACACTAATTCCATCCCTGCTGTTCATAGATCTACAGTGGGTCATGATTAACATTTAGCTCAGTGGTAGAGGGTGGTAGCATATTTTTCAATGACTGAATCTATTTTCATTGCTCACTCTTTCCTTGTAAAAAAGTGATGTTTTAACTAATTCAAATAATGCCGGCCCAGAAAGATACATTATTTTTGCAGTGGGCCCAATAGTTTCATCATGTTACAATGGATGAGAACATCAGAAATGTTAAAGATATGTGACTGGATATAAAATACATTAGTTATATGGAATAGTTTATTGTTAGGGCCCTGAGGGCACAAATAGGCCTTAATTTCCCTGGCCAGCCTCCCTGGGGACCCCCACCCACAACCTCTGCACCTTGTCTCCTGCTGCCCCAGACAGGGCCCCTGGACCTGGTTCACCCCCTGGCCGTGCCTGGGGCTGTTGACAGATCTGTTTCTAGCACATGGCTTTGTCCAGCTCAGCCCCTGTGGGACCGTGCCACGGTGGGTGAGGGATCCAGCTTCAAAACAGGGGGAGGCTGGGGTTTAGGGGGTTGCATCATTTCCCTTACACTACAGTACTTCCAAATTCTGATTCTTGGGGTGGCCCCACAAATAGTTGAGCTTACGCAGCTGGGGAAGTGCTTCACAGCTGAAAATGTGATGGGGTTAGGGCAGATGCAGACATACCTACGTTGCAGCTCAGGTGGTGTGCTGAGTTAGCGTTCACGTGGCTCATTCGGGTGCCGGCAGCAGAGAAGCACCAGCAGCACCCAGCTTGCCAGACATCCGTGATGCTGGGGAAAGTGCCTTGCACCTCAGTGTTGCTTTTCACCCCCATTGTGGTTGTCACCCCGTGTCTGCAATGAGGCAATATGGGATGCATTACATTTTTTGCAAATTGAATTTTGCATGCTTATTTTCTCTACTGTTATTTTAGTGTTTCTACTTCTACTTAGTTGAAATTATCCAGAGAAACAGACGGGGTTGGAATATTAATATTGAATAGCTACTGACTACTGCTGCTGTTTTAATTTAGGACTAGATTCTCGGCTCAGTGACACAAGAGTAGCTTTAGCAAAATGAATAGCTCTGTCACATACTGCACTGTTAGTAAGATTAAAATCTAGTCCTTTCATCTTGGTCCTACTGGATCAATTTTTATTTAGCGATATTCTCTAAACACTTTTGCAAGCTGATTTCTTATTTCAAGTTTGCTTCTTCAACATACTTCTTTTCACTTTACTGATTTACTTCCTCATGGAAATTTTGAGCCTCAAGTTTCAACCGGTGTGTTCAGTCAAAAAGGAGCTTACCAATGATTGGTTGTACAAATAATTTAACACAAAACTAAATACACAGATACTAATAGCAGAGATGACAACCTTTGGATGCTTACATCAATCTACACTGCTCATGAACTACCAGTGGCACCAAAAATATTTTCATTCACTTCAATGCTTCAAACTTGTATTTCTGAACGGAATATTCTCTTGGTGCTGTATCAGGGTGTTGTACAACCAATAATTATATGCAAAATACTTGGGCACAAAGCTGTAGCACTTTTCTTAGTACAGACAGCTTTATTGGTTTCCCTTGKGTTGCATTTGGATTTCAGTAATAGATTTATTCTTAATAATTCTAAGACAGGAATTCTTACTTTGCATAAATTCAGTATTTTCTTGCTGTTGAAGGTTTTGTTGTATTTACAACATGGCTGTCCCTGTCATATTCAGACTTCTTGTTGTTTGTTTCTTTGCTGATTGACTATTATAAAGAGAAGCCCATCCCTTACGACAATTTTTCATTAATTTCATGGGATTTTTTTGGCTCAGACTACAGGATGTTATCCTAGTATACTAGGAGAGGATGGTCAGCTTTCCAGCCTCTGAGCTGTAACTTGAATCTGGCATCCACAGGCCATGCACGACAGCGCTGGGCTGGCCAAGGCCCTGGCCTGACTCTCAAGCTGGCCCAGCTGCAGCAGGGGTGGGCCGGCCACCTCCGGAGGCCCCTTCCCCTCATGTTTTGTGATCTCCTGCACACCCCACCATCTTCAGTGGCCCTGCTTCCTCGCACCACTGGAGAAATGGGTCACGCAGGGGTCCCTCTGCCATCACAGCCCTACAGTGGGTGTTGTAAACCAGGATGGGCAGTGGGGGAACCGGAATGGCACCGGACTTGCACGAGCTGAGTCCTGCCCTAGTTACCAAGCAGGCCATGCCACCTGAAGACCCCTGTGACCTGAACAGCAAAACCACTCATGACTGAAGTGCTTTGTCTTGGGAGGTCTTGCTGTTACTCTAGATAGGGGCTGTGAGGTTGGTGGGGCGAGCCCCTGGGGCACTCGCTGCTCGAGATCTGGGTCGAGGCCGGGTCTCAGGGAGGCTGCCACCGCGTCTGTGAGTGGAGGTATGCGTGGGCAGCCCCTTCCCCGATGCCAGCCCACGGCAGGTGGGCTGAGGGGGCCGTGGGCCGGGCGGCTCTCCCAGCACGCCGGCCGGGCAGGGTTTCGGGGCCCAGCGGGCCGAAGCTGCCCCGGCCCCTTCCAGCCAGGCCCAGCGGGGCCGCGCCCGCAGCGGGAAGAAGACTTCCCGGGTGCGCAGCCGCCGGCCGCCCTCCCCAGTCACGGCCGGCTAATCCCCCGCCGCCCGGAGGAGGCGCTCCCCGCGCCGCACGGCGGGCAGGGGCAGGCGGCAGCGGCCCTCCGGCGTCCCGCAGCGCGCTAGGACCCGGCGGGCCCCGGCCGCGGCCTCCCCGGGCGCCCGCTGCCGGCATACGCGGGCCGGGAGGGGAGCCCGGCGGAGGCCTGCCCCGGGACCCCTTTCCTTCCCCGCGGCGGGATGCGCTCGGAGGCGGCGCCGCAGCCGAGCGGCCTGGAGAGGTTCGTCAGCGCCGGCAAGGGCCGGGGGCTGCGGGCGCGGCGGCGCTACGCTGTGGGGGAGCTGCTCTTCAGCTGCCCGGCCTACACCGCCGTGCTGACCGTCAGCGAGCGCGGCAGCCACTGCGACGGCTGCTTCGCCAGGTAGGGCCGGGGGAGGCCTGGGGCGGGCCCGCGGGGCGGTGGCGGCTCGGCGGGCGGCGGCGGGGCCGGCCCCGGGGCGGCTTCTCGCGGTTCGGGCGGCGGCGGCCCGCCCCAAGCCGGCGGCGGCTCGGCCCACCCGCGTCCCCCGGCCGTGGCCGTGTCAGTCAGCGGCGTGCAGGCCGCTGCTCCGCGAGCGGGCCCTCTCCCCGGCCCTGCGAGTGCTGACCACGGCAGCAGTGCCCCGCAGAGGGTTTGCTGGGGGGCTCCGGGGGCCTTTCTTTGCAAAACTTTCCTCCTCCTCGGCTCGTGGTTCTCTGGCAGCAGCGCTGTGACGAGACTTTTAGCTCAAAACTGGTTTTCCTTGCTTAACGGTTCAGGAAAAAGAAAGAAAGAAAAAAGTTTTGCTCTACGCGTGCTCTGGCAGTTAACATAGACTCGTGCGTAACCTTGCTCTCACGGGAAGTTTCATCGATCCGTCTAGTTTTGTAGTAACGTAATATTCACTGACTTTAATGAAGTTTTGACAAGGGAGAAAGGGTCTGCAATTGCCCAATTCACGCTTTGCATTTCCATGGTGCAAACGGAATATATATGAATGGAATATATATATCTGTAATGAAATATACAGAAATATCTGTGTATTTCTGCTTCTCTGTCCGAAACCTTAGTCTTCTGGCAAATTACTTTTACTAGGGCAAAGCACAGGCAGGATGAGAGGTTCGTTATCGTGTGGCTGTGAGCATTTCAACTCGGGTGCCGCGTGTGCTGACGGCAGGCCTGCTGCTGCGTGTTTTGTGGCTCCCGGCTCTGGCAGGCTGTGTGGTGCTCGAGTTTTCTGGGGGCTCAGCAGCTGCCCTCCTCGCCTGTGTGGAGGGGCAGTTTGACCTGCTGCGGGTATTCCAGTCGTTGCCGTAAACCTCTCAATGTCAGCTGCTGCAGCAAAAAAAAAAATGCAGTTTAGGGTTATCGTTAGAAAATTAGGTATGGACGTGATGATGTGGAATGTCACACCACACCGCGTTTTTAAAAGGTATAGTACTTTTTTGACTTCTGACAGTTTACTGAAGAATCACAGTGCTTACCTGGTTATAACTCGGAGCAAATGTTAGTGTTTGCCTCAGTAAAGGAAAACAACTGTTGTACTTTTGCTATTTTTATCAATACGTAAGTATTGCTTACATATGTAGACTGAGAGGCAGACTGAAGAATATAATTATTACTGAAGAATATAATTATTACAGTCTAGTAGGTCTTTTTATCTCTTGTCCTCTTAACTCGCTTATGCTTTTCATTTTCTTCTCTTTTCTCTTGACCTTGTCCTTTTTCTTTCCTCATCACGTTATCTACTTATATGACTTACTCACCCCTCTCTTTGCATATGAGCACCTAATATAGTTCCTAGTGAAGTCAGTGAAGCAAGTCCCATTAATCTGAAGAACTGTAGAACTGAGGTGATTTTCCTCTCCTTTTCCTAGCCCCAAAGTTTTAGGGTTTTTTTCTCTTGTGCCTAACCATTAATTCCCTTGTGCCAAAGAAACTAGCTGGTTTCGTTTATCACATCCAGAACATTTCTCTCTGTAAAAGGACCAAGGAATACTTGCCGTGCTCCATTGGTATGAAGTAATATTGTAGAGATAATAGTTATCTCATGGAATAGCTTTTAAAGATCATCTCCAGGAGCAGCATATTTAAATGCTGCTTGTTCTCCATGCAAGCTTCTCCCATGGAGCTCTGGAGGAGCGCAGTGATCAAGGAATATACTGCAGTACCATAGCAGTTACAGTGGGGTAGTGTGAAACCTATTTCACACCAGGGTGATGAGGTTCCACTAAGAGGAAAGATATCTCAGTGATGTAACTTGATCTGCCGGTGATCAGAAATGTGTTTTCTGTCTGCGCCCCGTTGCATTAGCGCCAAACTAGCACATACTAGATTCTGAACTGTGCTTGTTGAACTTCCAAAGGGTGTTAGGAGGAAGATTGTGGGCTCAGCACTAGTCTTGGGAAGAGAAACTTTGCTAAGTGGTCATAAAACCATTGTAGTAAAATGGGCAGAATGAGACTAGAACGTTGTATTTGCATCTGATAGTATTTGTTACTTTAAATAYGCAGCTGTGCTTGAGGTACATACTGTCAGCAAGCAGAGTCATGATGTTAGCCTGACTCACTCACGTTGCACCTTCTACTTTGCAAGAACATCAGAGGATGTCAAGACTTGCCACGCTTTATGGACTCCAAATGCCAGTGACCTCTGAAGTGTTGTACACTATCATATTGTATGAGGACACTCACCCTTGTTTTACTCCCATGACCGTACCTCAGTTTAAGACAATTTTTTTGCGACTTATACTGGGGAGGGTGTGTAGACATTTTAAACTGTTCAATACTGTTGAGAGATCCCTATTGCTGTCACACCAAAATGTCACATGTTGGGTAATGCATGCTCTATTTTTGATGGGATCTGCTGCAACACATGCACCTTGAAGCAGAAAAGGACCTTCCTTTTGGCAGTTCCCTGTGTTGGGATATATACAAATATAGAAAAAGGAGAGTGCAAGCTTTAGGTCACCTTAGAATACACAGATATCAGAGCAGATGTTAGCGGGACAGTAAGAGGCTATGTGGTGACAGGAGATCAAACAGTGTATTTAATAGTGCAACATGTCGTCTTGGTTTTGGGAGGCAGTTACTCACGAAACAACGGTCATGCTTTCTGTAACCAGACAGAGAAGCAATGGAACTGGCAGAACAGAAGCAAAGGGTTAATATTGGTGAGCAAGTATACAGAGCAATTGGGAAGTTTGGAAAACAAGGAAAAGTTAGCTATCAGTATGCATCATATAGCGGCAAAAAATGATGCTGTCTGTCAAACAGCATAGAATAACATGTTTCCAAACCCAGCAATTTAYCAGGACGGCAGAGTGCTTTTGCATAATAACAGTTGTTAGGAAAAACTTGCTTTTGAAACTCTAAACAAATAAAATAGTGTCTGCTAAGATGGGGTTCAAGTTGTAGTTATAGTGTTCTGAAGAAAATACAGTTTTCATTGTGAAATGCAAAATATTGTGCAAAAAGTGATACAGGATACATTCGTATTTCATTCAGATTTATAGAATAGAATAACTCCTGTTTTCTTTTTAAGGAAAGAAGGATTGTCCAAGTGTGGAAGATGTAAACAGGCCTTTTACTGCAACGTGGAATGTCAGGTATGGTAATGCAATTTGTGAGGATGCGGGGGGGAAGGAGGGCGGGGGTTGCTGAACTCCATCTTTTGTTTGTGTGGCATTGATAGTCTCTAATTGTAGCTATGGTTAATAGTAGTCCAGGCAGTTTCAGCATCCCACAGATGCTGACCATGGAGTTGTGCATTGGACAATTACAGGATTTGGACATGGTCTGCATGAGTCTTTCAAGATCGGTAGCTCCAGGGCTCAGTACCACTGAGACTTTGATTAGAGCTGCCTGTCAGCCCACTAATTATGTCTGTATTACTTCTTTCTTTAAGCACAAACCAGATAATTTATAACACTAGCTTGCTAAACTGGTAAGAGAGTCTGTGTCTAACGGAAAAGTCAAATCACTAAATAGCTATCTTAAGGGTTTTTTTGTGTTKTTTTTTTTTTTTTAAGAATCTTTGCAAATATTTTGGGTGGCCACAGCTGACAGTAGTCATAACCATTTGAAACCTATCATGCTTTCTCCCTAACTCACTCACCCTGGCAACTTTTATTCTTTTCGTATACTTTTTTTAAAAGCCCCTGAAAATAGAAGATAAGCATACACTAAAGTAGAGCAATATGAAGACATCCAAAACATTTGCGTGCAGTTTTAATTTCATTTTTACTTCAAACTAGAATAAGCACCTTTCCAAAAAATAATTTTTGCCAGAACTAGTATCTAGCCTTTGTGGGTTGTCAACTCGATATGGAAGAATTATCCAGTTTACGTGTGAAAAACTCAACTGGATTGCTAGCTAAAAAATGTAAGCTATGTAAGATCTGTGGTGCTGGGCACAGAATATGGAACAGTGCTTGTAAAGGATTTGAGTCACCAAAGCTATGTGTTAGCTATAAATAATCCAAACCTCCTGCATGGTAGTGTGCTGTTGAGCGCGTGGGTGGCATGCAGAGTATTCTCCATTGTCATAATCTGGACAGAGATGTTGCGGTTTGTGCTGTTCAGTTCCCAAGCACTTTGGAGATGGCTACTGCTTTTATTTCAAAGGTATATCTTATTCTCTCATTGAGCAAGTTGCAAAGCAAGCCTGGCCTTCCCTTAGTTTTCCTTCTGTTGCCTCCCCAGATTCCTGCTTTCCCACAGTGTCTTAGTGAATTGTGGGTGAATCAAATGGTCTTTTGGTTTTGAAGCACCAGAAGGACTTAAAATGCTTAAAAGAAGTAAGTTTTTTACAAAATTTGCAATAGTTCACAGAATATTGAAAGACTGACAGCCAGCAGTTGCTGGGAAGAAAGAGAACGCTTACTGTATAAGCATCCTTAAGGCTCTTGAGAGAAATCTGGATGAGTTTTAAAGACAGTGTAGAGAAAGCCCATGATTCATCCATGAGAAATGCTTATTTGTAAGAAATGTTTCCATATGACRTTATTTCTTAGGAAGCTTTTAACTAGATGAGGGAAGGAAATACTTGAACAAAGCAATTTATTGGCTGTTTAGTGCTTTTTATCTGAGATTGTGAGTTTCTTCTCTTACCATATAAAATTTACAATGGTTTATGAAGCAGGTAAGCAAGATTTACTGCAGTAGGAAAGCTCAGTGATTTGTGCCAAGAAAAATAGCAAGTAGATATCATGGTAGAAGTAGAAGAACTTATTTCTGCTGATCCATGGTCCTTTGCTTTTACCTCCAAGTCCCTTCTTCAGTCCCTCCCTCAGTGTCCTGACTTCTAGCCTTGACAAAGTTTATACTTTTATATTTAAGAACAAGGAGGTTTTTTTCTCTCTTTCCCCTGGGTAAAGTCTTGTACATGTATTGCTTTCTTAATTTGGTTTTTTTAAATTTTTTTTTTTTTTTTAGTGGTCAGAATACTCTTTCTCTAGTGGGGCATATTCCAAGAATAAAAAACTGAACTGCTCAAACTGAGTGTCCTTAAGACTGCAGGAGATGATGCTCAGCAAAAGCCTGTCTGTCTGATAAGTTAATGAATTAAAATCTTTTCTATCTGTTGGTGTGTAGTATGATGTTTTAGATATAAAGACATTTTTCAGTCGTCGTGATGTCTAGACAGTAGTATGACAAGCACAGGTACTAGCACTTCACTCTTACTGGTGATTTGCGTATGGCTTTTCACTCCCTAGTTGATACAACGTTATCCTCCGTGTTTTGGGCCCTTCTGAGTCAGTCTGATGAAATTTATGAATGTTGCTGAGATTGAATTCTTTGACATTCTTTCAAAGTTACCTTCAAGCATAATATTCTCTAGAAACCGGTCTCCACTGACTGTACGTGCTGCACAGACAATCTGCACTGCTTCTTCATCCCTGTCTTGTTCAAAGGCACTTTTCAGCAGTTCAGCAATTCTTTGTCAAAGCCAAAAAGGATGTCTGTGGCTTGATACTGAACTTGTAATGCTGGGATGTACAGTAAATGTGTCCCTTTTGCCTCCATGGATGTGAGACTTCTTCATGCAACACTGATAAAAGGGCAGGGCTGTACTTGAGAATTGTGATGGCATTGTTCATTTTATTTTTATTTTTTTAAGTTAATTTTCTCTGTAAAACCATGTTTTCTTTGCTCAGTTCAGCTAAAAATTACATGTACCCAGCAAGGACATGGTATGATTTCATATGTTGGTTAGTACCTTGTTACTCAATATAATTCAGTTTGACAACTGTTTAGAGAATCATAGAATAGTTCGGGTTGGAAGGGACCTTTAAGGTCATCTAGTCCAACCCCCCTCCCGTGGAGTGCATCTCTTGCCGTATGGCCAGGTGTTTGATGCATTGACCAAGTCCTGCTTTGCAGTATAATTCCTTTGCCCTGGTTGCTGGGAAAGGTGGTGTCACACTGTAGTGTGAGGGACTGAACCCAGGGGAAGACAAAGTCTTGCAGTGATATAGTGGCTGATTTGCTTAGGGCTCTCTTTATACACACATGTATACACGCACGCTGGCCCTGGCACAGTTCCCTTAGTGCTAACATGTGTCTTTTGCCTGTTTTGGTCTATTATTTTGCTTTTAAGATAGATAACCTTAAGTTTGACCTACATTAAGCTGGATGTTTGCGTAGGTGTACATTCAGTCTCAGATGCGGAGCACGTGAGAGTGGAAGTTGTCTTCACTGCCTGTCCTTGCTGCCTTGAATGTTTTGTGGGTTGGCAGGATCTAGCCTGGGTTTGCTGCGTCTTTCTTTTCCCAGCCGCTAATCCAGTTTTCCTTTTAAAAGGGTTTGTGATTTCCAGCTGATTCATACCGTTCTGCTCTCCACTATTGCCTCCTCGAAGCACAGGCCTGTTATTATAGTAGTGGCTTTCAGACCCCATCTGCAGCTGTTCGGGTCTTGACTTCTTAAATTATAATAATTTTAGTCAAACAGCAGGAGACCTGTGCTCATTTTTTCTCCTCAGAAATTAGCTGCTGAAACACTCTGAAGAGAAATGTTTTAAGAGGGTTACGTGGTTGCAATTGTGGAACTGGTGAACTTGAACCAGCTACTGGAGCTCCTCTTTCTGTTATTACACATAGCCAGTATTTATCCCAGACAGAGTGGAGATCAGCTAGCCATAGTGCAGGAAGAGATGTTTTTGTCATGACTTTCCATATCTGAAATATATTTAGAACAAAATATTTACGGGTTTTTCTTAACATGTCATGTTAAAGAGTGCTGTAGTTGGTGTTTCTGGAGTAAGGGAAACATGTATTTTTAACCAGCTAGTAAGCCTCAAAATGCAGTTGTGGACCTGGAATTAGCATCAAGCAGATGTGTTTTAAATGSGACCTTGTAGAAATTACCTACTCCTCTTTGGTGAGCTGTAGAAAAAATATGAAATTCTTGCTGTAATGATTCTGCATAAGAGGAATCTGACACTGCAAGACCCTGCTTAAGATTGCCTTGGGGAAGTGTCTGTCCCCCTGTCCAAAAACTTTCTCCATGTAATTTTCTTTGATAAATGTCTCCTGTGAACCTTTTGAACATTAACCCATGGAAGTCAAATACCCTCTATGGCCCAGCATTAGGTAAATGATGGTAGGGAAGGATGGCTGTGAAGACGTGTGAAACTCCTACCTTCACTGCTTGGTGAAGGACTGCATCAGAGAACTTTACCGGATAATACCAGACATCAGAAGTTGCCTCACTGAAATTCGATTAAAGAGTTGGATGCCATTTGCGCATAATTGGGCCTTAAGCTTTTGAAGAAGCGGGCTTAACCGCTTACACTGGCTTGCCCAGCATTTCTGTCTGGTATTTGTGTGTGTTTCTTTTCAATCAAGTGAAATACAACAGAAATTTTACATCCTATTGAACAAGTCCATGTGAGGAAGGAGGTGCGAGGGCATTTGTTTGGACTTCAGTCTTATTTTTTTGAGTATTATGTTTTGATGTTTGGCTTTTTTTTTATGCTGAGCTACATGTCAGTGTTCTGGGAATTAATCCAGTAGTCCTGGACAGTGGAATCGTTTTGAGGAACTTGGTGGAGAAGATTGTTTCCATGCTTTGATGTGAAAAGCATAAGCTTTAAAGAACTTCCCTTCCAAAAATGTTGTCACTCACTCCTAAATGAAGGGAAAAATACTGCGGATGTAATGCAAATAGGAAGAAAATATCATTAATGTAGCATTAGGGATTCAACTAGAACAATGCTACCTGTTATAATTCGAACTACTTAAGAGAAAAATGTGGAAAAGAATGCAAAATACAGTCCTGCTGTGATCGCAGGGAAAGCTGCTGTCCCAGTGTTTCCATCCAGGCATTACTCAGTCATCAGTACTCTCTCTTCTTGTGGCATTTCAGGCTTTTATCTCATTTTGCACAATTCAGCCATATCTTGTCCCTTTAACCTCCCTGCTCGTTGATATAAGTCAGTATGATTCTGCCTGGGGAAAGATTTTAATTGACAATGGGTAAAGAATAAAGGGAACAAATGGATTTTTAAAAACATTGCTTTGAGACAGGCACGTGATTTTGCGTTCTGATTTTTTGTTTTATCAGGTAATCTCTCCTGTTTATTTAACCGGTGTGTATGGATGTGGGTCCTACAAAACTTCAGGTTCTGTGCCTACGCTTCTCGCACACCCAGCAATCATGCTGAAGCTGGTGGGTGTTGTGGGTGTGCAAGAAGGGGTGAGAGGTGAGGTCTCCCTCAGTCTCTCTTCTTAGCCTTTAGCCTGTGGATTCGTAAGCAAAGGCTATCGGGAATTTTCCAGAAAAAGGTCTTGGGGCATACATAGGAAACAGGCCTCTCGGGGGACGCATTTTGTAGTGTGACAGCTGTAGGAGAATTGAGAGGTAATTTCACATGACACGATTGCAGTGTAATATACTATTTTGGTTCTCCTGGTCTGTATTGCCACATCCTCTTAGAAAGTTTACACTGGAGCTTATTTCAAGCAGCCTGTATGTAGGTTTTTTTGGAAGTGCCATACTGAGATACCAAGGACAATGAAGTTGACATTGTGAGGGGTTGAATAGCCTTGCAGTGTTGCACTGCTTCAAATCCTACATGAGGCTGGGGCAGGTGTTCATCTTTCTTTTCCTAATAAAATAAACTCCTAAAGCTGCCCATGCCCAGGGCAATTACAATGGCCATTTTCAATGGAAGAATTTTTTGGTGTACTAACTCTGAAATTAGTGATCTCAGCTTTTCTTTTGATCTGCAAAACCTGTAAATAAGTGGACCAGCAAAGGCAGGAGACACTGGGGGTCCTGATTCAGCTGAATATTTGAGATGCCTTGGGTTGTCCTATGTGGCCTCCAGCTACAGCTCCCACAAGGCCTGCATCTCCCAGTAGACCTGTATCATATCTACTGGTCTTACGTAGATGTTTTAGATAGCCTAGGGTGTCTCAAATGGCTCTTGCCATCAGTGGTTAGGCAGCTGAGGGGAAACCGCGTTTCTTCTGTTCCTGCCACTCAGTCACTCTGATGGGCTATACTGAATTTTTTTTTAAATTATTTTTAAATTTTTTTTTGAGTGGGCTAACACTGGGTCTGTGATACTGGGTGAATCACAGTAAGGGGAATTAAGAACTTTCTGGAGGCTCCAAAAAGTTTTTCAAGTTTTCACTTTCAATCAATTATAAATTTGTGGGATTTGTTGCGATTTCTTTCCTCTGCTACCATTTTCTACCAGTTTAAATCTGGTCTGAAAACTTGATGGTCCCTATACAGGCAGAACACTATAGGTCTGTTCTAACACACTGCTATAAATGTGTGTCTGGGATGAGATATAGAAATAAATGTGTTGCTTGAATATAGAAATAAGCGTATTTCCATGTTTGAATAAATAAATAAATAAAATGAAATTTGATGCAGTCTGGGGACAGTCCATGCCAGGCTCTGTGTGCCAGTGCAGAGTGTTAATCTGTGATTCTGTGCTCATCTTTGAAAGTTTCTGTTCCTTTGGAGGGAATCTGCAGAGTGCCAAAAGCCAGTAGCTTGTGCCATCACTCCAAGTGTTACTGTACGTTGAGTTAGGAATATGCTATACATACTTAACTAAAAGGTGTTTGTCTTTATTAGTGTGTTTTCATTGCCTAGCTGTACTCTTATTCTACAACATTTCGGGAAAAAATCTGATAATTCTGTTCAGTAGGTCTGGTTTTGACCTTACATGTACCAATTGTTACAGTGATTGTGAATCCATTGACTTCAGACGCATTACTCCTGATTACACCAGGGTCATCTCATAATGAGGGGCCAAGGTATTAAATGGAAATGAACCCAATAAAGCCATCAAGCTCAGACCAACCCTGTCCTCACATGCTTGATCTGAACAGTAAGAACTGGTGATTTATAAATCATGTTGTCTGTTTGCTTCTTCGTCATTTAATTCTTCTTTTCTGTTGAATAGATGAAGATGTTCTGACCTTAACTCATCCCTTGTGAATTTGTTTGAAAAAAGCAGGATAGCTGTACCCCTTAAATGTGACTCAAGCTTTTGTTCAGATTTAGTGAGCGTCATCTTATTTTTTTAAAGGAAACACATTTCACTTGACCTCTAGGATCTGGCAGGACTTGCTGCATCCTCTTTTTCATCAGTTTATCTTTGTGGCTTTTTTTTTTTTTTTGATATTTTTCTACACTTTCAGAAGGAAGACTGGCCAATGCACAAGCTAGAGTGTTCCGCCATGTGCGCTTTTGGGCAGAACTGGAATCCCTCAGAGACCGTGAGACTGACAGCGAGGATCCTTGCCAAACAGGTGAGCAGGACGCTAGACTTGGGAGGTACGTTCCTACTCTGGGTGCCAGGGAAGGCAGGAAAATGAAAATTGACGGACAGTAACTGTCCCTGCAAAGCACATACATACTAGCTTCCTGTGTACAGACGGGTGTAATATAGAGCATGAGCAGCTGAACGAACCAACCCATCAGACCACTGCAGCAGCATCAGGGCTGCCATAGTCCAGCTGCTGGAGACTTTTGGGGGAAGATGGCAGAAGGCTAGTGAGGTTTTAAGCTGTGTAGCTGTAACTTACAGTCAAGGTACTGTTGAACAGAGTCTGGAAAAGTTTACTGATAGTTTCACAGTGTGCATGGTGTTTCAGCCTCTATTCTGGTAGATTGGTGCTCTTGGTTACATGTGTGGGCTAGCACCAAGGCCACGTTGGTGAAGAGAAAGAAGAATGAGACTTGGTATATGTGGTTAAATTCTGAAGAATGCTCCTAGTGTTATATGTCTGCAGACACTGACATCTTTATGAAGCAGTTGCCTGTTGTGCTATTTTTCAGCTATAACTGCATAGCATTGTGTAGTATATAACTCCCAGTACATTTATGAGTCAAGAACACCTCTGAGGTATTCAGGTTTAAATGTTTACGATTACTGGAGTTAACTGGTGAAAAACAGAGATTGAGAGAGAAATCTCAGGCCCTTGGTCTTTGGAGAAAAAGAATATTATTAGTAAGGAAATAAGATTGCAATGTCACCCTCCAATTCAGTGTTCCCTAACTATATGGATACTGAGGATAACACAAGTGATTACAGGGAGGGGACGGGATTCATGAGTTTCAAGGTTATTATGCTGTGTATCTTTGTAGAGYTCTAAACTCTCTCTGCAAAAACAAATCCTCTTTGAAGCATATTTGTGTGATTGAGGTCTCCTTATGTGACAAGGGAAACCTGGATACTGCATGTAGTGAGGATTTTGGCCTGCTGGGAAGGTAGCTGCATACTTGCTCTGTGTGTAGGTGTGTGTGTGTGAATGTAGGTGTGTGTGACTTAATTAAAGTGTGGTTTAGTGGTGATCCACAAACAAAATCGAATGTTTAATGACAAAAAGTCATTGGAATAAATTTGTGCTTTTATCGCTTACAGGGAGGGGGGAGAATCCTACATGTCATATAAAAGCTAAATATGCAAACCATAGTCCCTGAACCTCAGCTGCTGGGCCACCTGCAAAGCCATATTTAATGGCCAAGATTACAAAGAAGTGGCCTTAGGCCAACAATGGAGCATTGCTTTTGAACTCTGTCAACAGTCAGTTTATTCACTTTCCTCAAAGCGAAGCCTGTCTCCTGCCTGCTCGCTATTGTTAGCAGCTTTCTGGGTGTCTAGAACAAAGCAAATGACATATTTAAAATACTGTTCAGTTTATGTATATAAATTTGATAGGAGTTAATCTTTGGCTGCCTAATTTGGTGCAGAGAATACTTCTATGGCTTTACTAAGGGTAGTCAATTTAACTCATTGCTGTTCATCAACTTCTATAAATTCCATACAGTGTGGATTTGGGTTTGTTTTACAGGTAGGAGTTCACAGCTTACAAATGAGTAGACAAAACTGCCTACTTAAAACACTAAAATATTTTCTTGTTGGTTTTTTTTTCCCTGTATTGCTAGAAAACTCACCCTGAAAGAACACAGTCGGAGAAGCTGCTTGCTGTAAAAGAGTTTGAATCACGTAAGTAAAAAAGGCTTGCAGGTAAACAGAGGCAGTTATCTATATTCATTATTGGCTTTACCCGCAGCCCCCTTCCATCAAAACCTTTCAGAGCATCCCACTCCTGTTGGAGGAAGGGAGTAAACAAAGAGAATTGTGGTTCCTCGTTTTTTGAAAGTGCAGTGCTCTCATTTCTTCTTTTTTTTTTTTTTTTTTTTTCTTGGTCACTTGTGGGGGCTGTGAAACAAGGGTGAAAACCTAGACAGGATTAATTATGTAGCATACATCCATCTCATGGCTTTTCTGGTACTCTAGTGTCTTTTGAGAATTGTAATGTTGTAAAATTAAAATAGCTGGTATTTGTTACCAGGAGGCATAAAATCAGAGACAGCACAGTTGCTTGATGGTGACAGTGACTAAGGGGCTAATTGCAGAACCCTCTGGACTGTGCTTCAGTATCTGTCACTGCCAGTCAAATCTGACATGTTATATATGATTGTGTTGAAATTCCGTGTCCTAAATGCTCCAAAATAATCCAAGGAAGGAGATGAGGCAATGGCTTGCTTTTAACTGGAAGGCTACTGTTTACGTCCAGTGAGGCAGAGTTAGAAATTGAGCAACTAGGGGACTAGTAACCATCCTGGCATAGTTTTCACTGGTCTTGTCGTTTCTCTTTCTTGGTGCTGGGGGTAATATACAAGGAGACAATAGGTTTGTATATTCACATTTCTCACTCTGATGGTTTCCAAAACCCTTTATAAAATGCTGAATAAATGCAGTCATTGCTAGGACTTGAGGTAGCAGAGTAACAAAGCATAGCAAGATTACAGTCTTATTTGCTTCCTGGACAAAAGCTCCTGTCACAGCTGTTGGGACAACAGAGGAAACAAGGGGGAAAAATACCAATATTTGACTTCATCTAAGGCAAGGATAGGTAGGTTAGTAGGATTGAGGTTGAGGAGGATGGGTAAGTGCTGAAGTAATTCTGTATATTCTTCTGCATTGCAGCTTGTCTTCAATAATTTGTTAATTTGGGAGCTAAAAGGCTGAAATGATTTTCTGTTGCAATGTCCCTCTTGTCCTCTAGGAGCCCTTATTTCGTTACTGGTTTTGTTGGTAAGAACCCCTTGTTCCTTCTGCCTTGTTGACTCTCCTCATCTCTTAGCACACTTTTGCCGTGTTCGGCAGTTGCCTTACTCTTTGCAGCATCCTGCACAGGAGAGGAGAAGGCAYCTGGCTGTCAATTGGAAGCTCAGAATTTCTTATTTGTCCTAATTCTCATCAAATTGTCCCATTTCATTTTCCTCAGTATTTTTTGTGACTCTCCTGTCATTCACATCTGCTCTTACAAATCATTTCCCCCTTCTTCCACTGTTTTGCAGCCTTTTCTCTTCCTGCATGTTTTTCTCTACTATTATTTTGAGTTGGAGAGAGGACACTGATGAGTTGCTGGCTCTCTTAGAGCAGGAGTGAGCTGGTGACACTGCCACTGTGAGAGAGAGGGTTAGGAAAAAAACTTTCCAACACACTGCTCTTGAGGAGAGAGAAGGGACCGGGAGTATATGGTCGATCACCTAGCTTGCTCTGCATGGATCAGGCAGAAAAAGTTTCAGTGGCCACAGCTTTGGCTAGAACCTGTTATGGGCCTGAGGGTAAATCTCTGAACAAACCCATAAGGGAATACACTTGGCAGGTGTGCCAGGGCATTTCCACTGATGTTCCTGCTGTCTCCTATTATCCTCAGATATCTGCAGGTTAAACGCACATCTGTTGATGGTCACCCTCCAGCCCATGGAGATATGGGCATTCTCAGGTAGCTCATAAGGTCGTGTTAGACAGCTGAGGATAGCTACCCACAGTTGATAGGCTTCTAGAGGGCCAGGGCTGGCTGGTCTGTTTGCTAGGGTTAACAAATGCATTTTAAACACTGTAACCCTTCTCCCAAGAAAGGGAAATTTGTGTCCAATTACCTGCTAATGTAAAGATGTTAGAAAATGCTTTTTAATCCTGCATGTTCTTGTAGCGCACGTGTGGCTTTGGCAGAAGCAGCATTACGTTTATGGAAGAACAGACATTTCYTGCAGTACTTCCAAGTAGCTGTTCCTTGAGGGGTTTCTGTTTAAGTCTGGGCCTGTTCTAACCTAGGTCTAGCTGCAGTTCACGGGGGAGTGTTCCTGTTACTGAAATGGAATGTATTCTTTGTCCACAGACCTTGACAAACTAGACAATGAAAAGAGAGAGCTGATTCAGAACGACATTGCTGCTCTTCATCACTTTTACTCAAAGCACTTGGAGTACCCTGACAATGCTGCCCTTGTAGTTCTCTTTGCACAAGTAAGTTGGCTAGAACACAGCCTGCTTGGGTGGATAGTGCTGTAGGATTTTAGCCTTTGTGAAAGGGGAAAAATGTTAGCGGCAATGGAAATGATAGCTCTTTGCTTATCTTGGGGAGAGCTGAGTGTTCTTGCTGGAGAAGATCCACTTCCTTGATCAGAAGTGGCTGGACATGCCCCATTTCAGTAGTGAGGGGAGAGACTCTTGTCTGCAGACTTTCTATGAGATGCTTCTCAAACACTGAAGAAAAGGGGAAACAGCCTGTATTAGACCCTGTCAAAGTTAGGCTTCTTATGGGCCAAGCGTAGTGCAGCTGTTGTTGGACTTGCATGGAAGGCTGCTGGTTTGAGACCCTGCAGAGGCAAAACCGTCATTCAGGCTTCAAACTTGTGGAAATCCTCACTGGTCAGGTCATCATTGTGTTTGACCTTCACAGGAAGTAAACTTCAGAGAAGTGGAAAGAACAGTCTGAAACTTTTATCTGGTGTGTAGCTTTTAGATGTGGTCAGGTGGTTTGGTCATCTGGAGAGATGAAGGAAAGGCAGGATGTCTTGTTAGATAACTTCTGAAAAGTGTCACCTCTTTTTTTCTCACCTGCTTTTCATATGCATCTAAATTGAATGTATTGTAGTGGATGGAATAACACATCAGTGGAATACTGAAAGATCCATTTTCTTCTTTTTCCTCCTGTACTTCAAAATAAGCTAGTTTTAAACTTAAACGTCTGAGTAAAAAGTTTAATTTTTTTGAGATTGGGGCAAATGTTGACTGCTGTCATGAAAGCTGAGATGGCAATACCCTGGTTGGTAGAGCTGGACATCTACCAACAAGAAGGCACATTTACTATTACCTTAATACAGAGGTACTGTTGTTTTGTAGGGGAATGATTCTTTAGCATGTTTAGCATCTGCTCATCGTCCATCGTGTTGTTTCTAATTATACATTTCCCTTCAATGAAAAGTTTTTTTCTGTTTTGAAGACTCTACGATTTATATTTGTCAGAAGGATACTTTAAAGGCATCGGTACATCTAGTTTCTTGTGGTGTTTCTGAATATTTTTGTTAGAATGTAGCCAGAATCCCCAAAGATTACATTATTTTGGCTATAATGACTTTTGCTTCATGTCCTGTCCTGGACCAGCTCCACCAGATCATGGTACTTTAACTCACTTCTGTGAACTGCTGACTCCCAGATCTGATATTCCATCCAGTCTTCTCTGTAGATGTTTAATGTCACCCTTAGGTGTCACCTTAAGCTCATCCTGATCATCAGGCAACTATCTACCACTGTGGACATTGCAATTTTTTGAACTAAAATCTCCAAAGGTCATCTGGATGCTCCTCAGAAGTATTTTACAGGACACAACCTTTTGAAGTTTTAGCTCCAGCATAAATCTTTCTAGAAGAAGGGAAGGCGTGTCTGTACTTGATATGTACAAACGTGTTTCCTAATAATTAGTTAACTTGACCTAAAACCAGTAGTATGGATATGCTGCTGCTCCTCTGTTTTGCTTCAACACTTTCTCTGGCCTCATGTTGTCTACTTTGCTTCTCCATTCAGCATTCTTTCTCCCTGTGGCTCAGGGCAGTTGTATGGGACTTGGATACCTCTGACTCCTTGCTCACTGCTTTTTGTGGGCTTTGTCTGATGTTGTTTCTTACTTAACACAGCTAAGGTGTAATTGATCCTTTGAGTGGAGCAAAGGTTTTTGTCCAAACCATCCTTGCCTTTCATTGCTCTCTTCCCCAGCTGTTGGTATCATTCTACTCTCTTTCTATTCTACTCTGTGGAACATAGCTCTCGAGACTGGTGCTCTTCCTCCTCAGTCTCACCTTGTCATACTCTTCAAACAGTTTCTCTCTTGTCTCAAGTTCCAATGTCTCATCCTTTCCTTGAAGACCTTGCATAATTTTGTGCCTCCTTTTGCACGTTCTCTTTTCCACCATTGGGAACAACCCTGAGCTCTAGTTTTCTCGCTGTTGTCTCTTTACTCCCTCCACATTGCCTTTTTTAGTCATGCATTCATCTGGTGAAAACAGTGGTACCTCATCCCTTCTAATTCTTCCTCTTGTGTCATTTCTGGTATGATGCGTTCAAGAAGTGGGTTGTCTCTGGCTTAGTGGAGGGGAGTTGATAACTCACTACATATTTTTAAATATTTCCCTGTGATTCAGAACCATCAAGCTGTTCTTCATGTCAGCCTTTGTAGCCTTATGTTCTTACTTGCTGTTGATATAATCTTTCCCTTCTATTGTTTCTGTATTCAGCAATTACATTTTGGTTTTGGTTCAGGTATGCTCATACATCAGCTAGTGCAGTAGCATGCTCATCTTGACAGACAGGGAGCCTTTGGATGCTACCTTGCTAAAAACAGCAGGACAAAGATCAAGCAAAGATAGCAAAGATACCGGTGAGTGAATCAGAGAAACAGGACACTTTCCTTATTTGTGAACTCATCCTGAACAGTTCATACCTGAGGAGTGGCTTTGGGAAGTATTTGTATATTTCTAAAATCCAATCCGAGCTGCATTCCAGCTTGTGGGGCATATCATTGTTGGTAGCGTTTGTTGTCAACTCTTGCCCTTCCAGAACAAATACTTACACTGTACTTGGTTGAGTGTTCCTGTGCCCATTGTAGCTTCAGCTGGATTTGGCCAAGTGACAGTAGTTGTTTTAGTGCTTTTCTGGCACTTCTGTGAACATCTTGATGATTGTAGGGAGATGTTGGTGAATGTGGAGAGGGTTCTCTATCTTGGCGTGTATGTGACTCGCAGTGGAAGTGGAATAAAGTACTTGATTGAGGTGCGATTTGGTCACTTAGTCACACAAACCACAGGAAACAAAGCTGAAACTCCTGTAAGATTCCCTTGTTTAGTGAGAATAAGAGGGAGAAGGTTTTAAAACCTGCTTGAATCTATTCTGTAGAACAAGCTCTTTTTGATCCTGTGTCTGTTTAAATTAGGAATACACTTCCTCTCATACTCTGTCCTTTTTCTGTCCCCTCCTATTCTGTGTCTTTATTAGGTTCAAGTCTTTCTCACTGCCTTTTTTGTTCTTTATATGTGCTTTAGCTGTAGCTGATATGTGCAGCCCTTGATGACAGATGTCATTGTGGCAAGTCTCTGTAATATATGCTCCATTAAAGCTCTGTAATGCCCCAGGCCGGCTGAGTTTGCTGCTGTTCATCCCTACATTGCTCCTTGCGTGTGTAGTTCTGCTTCGGTCCTTTACTTGTCATGGCCGAATTAAGTCTTTTTGCCCTGTGTCAGTGTCAGACTTTTTTTTGTGTTTGCAATGGTCTTGCTTTGTCTGACACTCTTTCTAGCACTCTTTTCAAGCCCCATTTCTCTTGGTTGGACTTCCGAGGAGCAATCCCTTAGATGTTGTGTCCTGAGCAGGTGCAAGTGTTGGACTGTCAGTTCTTTAGTGTCCTGCACATTCCTTTGGATAGGGACTTTGTCCTCACTTCACGTTTTGAGATGTCATGTAGCTCCCTGTGAGTACTGGTGAGGTGGAAAGAAAATTGTAAGCAAAATACTGCAATTGACTTAGAAGTACAAGAATGTGACATGTGAGTGTGGAGTACTTAGCTGACCAGAAGCTGATCTAGTCTCTTTCTCTTCTTCCTTAGGTTAACTGTAATGGCTTCACAATTGAAGATGAAGAACTCTCTCATTTGGGATCAGCCATATTTCCTGAGTAAGTTGATTTTAATATTTTTAAAAATAAAATTAACTTATTTAAAAATAAACAAAGGTTCTTGCACATGTGTGGAAGTAGATCTCTACTAAAAGAAATTTAATTAAACACTTAATTTGTCTTGTTTTAAATATCTTTAATTAGCTAATAAAATGTGGCCAATGATTTGCAGCAGTTTTTTTTTTAATCTGGTAAATTTGGTAAAATTGCACTTGTGATTTGTTTTGAAGTTTAGATTGTGAACTATATGCAGGTCGGTAGGAAACAATTACTTACTTGGCTAGCAGGTTCTGGACAGGGACATCATGTAATGATCAAAGCGAAATGAAAAGGATTGCAGGTGACTTGCTCTATTCACAACTTTCTGTTTTGGCTGGGTATAATCCTTTACCTGGTGTTCTCTGAACAACATCCCTTCTACCTTTGTTCCTTTGCAAACAGTAAATCCCTTTCATAACTTCTTTCAGCCACCTCAGATGTTTTAAAAACTGTGATGCTTTATGTTGCTATGACAGTGGAAAAAAAATGTACAAGCTTCTTAACTTTACAAATAAACTGCAGACGTTAAGTGTTAACTGCAGTTTGTGGACAGGGGAGCACAGCTCACTTTAAGGCTGAGGAACATTTCTTCCATTTAAGTCTGTCCTTCCCACTTAATGTTGTGGCAAAGGAGGGTATTTTCCGCCCCTGTTCTTTGCAAACCCTATACTGAAAGTATTATCCCTGTCTGCTTAGGTTGACTTCCTTGTGAGGCATAGATTACTAGTAGCTTATCTATGTCAAAATAATCTGAAACTTACAGATGCCCAATTAAAGCAGGACCTGATTTTGCGAAGTGCTGCATACAGACAGTAGTAGATAGTACTTGCTTCACAGATTCTCCTTCTTCAGACAGGTCTGTCTGAAGTCCATATGCCTCATCTACAGGTTGGAAATTAAGGCCTTGAAAGGCCCAGGATCAGAGTCATGGTGGAGAGGGGAGAGTATTAAACCACGATGTTCTGGAAACATGTCCAACACCATCCTTTGTTTGTAAATGCTCAGCACGAGCCAGATCTTTCCTACTTAACAGTTATGCCTGTGAGCTAAAAAGACTGAAGAGACAATTATTATTTTGGTAGCTTGGAAGAGGAAGAATTAAAATTATACATTTTATCTCAAATAAGCAGCAAATTGCACTTTCTCCAAGCTTGGTAGTAAGGGGGAGTACTTTTCTCTAGTGGTCCAAGTTTCTGTGTAAGTCGTGTGCTTGTATAACAGACAGAGATCTCTTCCCTCCCACTTCAAACATGGAGGCTGTTTACATTTGCRCAGAAGCCAGCTAAAATTTTAACGCCCATCTTAAGTTGCGATGCAGCAGATGACTTTTGTTTTCCTGCATTTGCTTGTTTCCTTTAGGTTAAATGTATTTCTCTTTCTTTCTTCTCTGAGGAAAAATAAGTCTTCATAGGTACCTAAACAGGATGTTGATAGTTCAGCTATGTGAACACCCTGTCAGCTGTCCCGTAGCACTATAAGAATGGGAAAATAACAACTTGCCTAGTCCTGCAATAATAGGGTTTAAAAATTGTAATGATTCATTAGCACAACCATTCTCCATATTATTAGAATAAATAACAGTACAACAGATTTTCCCAAGATTACCTTCATGTTAAGCCTCAGAATAAAAACAGCTTACAGAGAGAGACTGACTCAGTCTTTCAGACTTACTTGTTTTGTGAAGTGGTGCTTAACTTTTTGCCTGTTGCTTTTGGTGGTGGTGGGGGAAAAGGTTTACTCTTCTACTTTTACAGTGTTGCGCTGATGAACCATAGCTGTTGCCCAAATGTGATTGTAACTTACAAGGGGACCTTGGCTGAAGTCAGAGCTGTTAAAGAGATTGAGCCTGGAGAAGAGGTAAATGCACTGTGTTTGAATGTACACTGTACACATGCATCCTAAAAGGAGGATCCATTCTGCTGTTCAGGATTCATTCCAATTAGATGACAATTTAATAATAGGGGGGAAGGATCTCTTGTTTCTCAGAGAAGTGTAAGATGTTGCTTTGGAAAAGTTGGGGTGGCTCTGGAGGACTGAAGTGATTCTCGGAGGCAGTATCCTATTTTGTGCTGAAACAAGGGAAGGGCACCTGCAGCAGCCACTGCATATCTGCCAGCCTCTGTCTCAGTTTTAAAATGAGGCTGAGTTTACTGATGTTTGGCTGGTGCTTTGAAATTCCAGGATCAAAGCAAATTATTACTGCTATAATAGTTCCCAGTATAATAGTAATGTATTGAAATTGAAGCCAGAATAAACAAGGTAAACGGGTACAGATAAGTCCTCTAACTTCTGTTTGGACAGAGCATCCACAAAACACGGGACTCAGTCATATCACCTCAGCAGCCTTTGGCTGGGAAGTCACAGAAGAACGAGAGTGTGTTTTTAGGTGGAGCGAAGCTGAACAGTGATGGATAAAATTCTGTGAAATTGAATAAGGCTCTGGGTTTACCTTGAAACTTTCTCAATCAAATAATGAACTTGGCAGGGAGTCTTCAGCAGCAGAGCTGCTTTTTGCTTTAAAAAAAAAAGAAGAAAGATGTTAAACAGAGTTGAGGAGGATGTTCAAATATCTGCAGGGGAGGAAGATACGGAACATTCTCTCTGGGGATGGAGTTTGCATAGAGTGTCAATGGCTCGTTTGTTAATGTTAATTTAGCGGGCAAGGTTAATGCTGATCAAAATAAGTTCGGATTTGATTTTGATTACTCCTACCGCTTTCTGAAGTATGTGATACCAGTTTTGAAGAAGGGGGGAGAGGTTATTTTCGTGGATTATAGCTGTTCACCATTGTGAACAAAGCGAGTTTAGTTGCTGGAGCCAAGGGTGAATGACTCAGGTGAGCAACTTCTTTTTATGCCATTTACTAACGATGATTTGTCTGTGATGTTGGCAGTCACTGCAAATGCATTGTGGTAATGGACAAGGACTGATCTTGGTTTCGGAATTTTACTGTGGAATCCTGGACATTTCGGCATTTTTGGGGAGGGCTTACTGTGAGAGGTAGAGATGTGGAGTATTTACCTTGCTCGGCATCTTTTGATTGAGTTGTGTCTTAGAAGCTGCATCAGTTCTCCAGGACCTCATGGCTTTTGCGCATTCGTTTTTCTGACACTTAAGAATTTTATAAATGTGAGCTGCTGGTTTTGCTTGGGCTCTGTGTGGTCTTACGGCCTGTGTCTCCATCTTCAGGTTCAATGTAGCCATTGCATCGCAACGTTTTTAAACTTTTTGCTGTAAATGGAGCTCCTGCATTTTGCATGCTTTGAAAATAGGGAAGGGAGGAGAGGAGTGTGAGGGAAAGTGTGAGATCACACAGAGTAAGAAGAAGAACATGTACTGTATGAAATTACATGTACATTTTACTTTAAAGAAGAAAGAAACATTAAGCATAAGGACTGAGCAAAACATTTCAAATAACTATAAATGAGGAAATGGAACTAAAGCTGTTCCTTGGTCTGCAAAATGATCAACTGTGCTGTGCACATGACATGTTTCTTGGGGGAGATCTCATTTTAAAAACAGAGCATTAAAGCTAGTTGCAGGGGTTCTTTTCTGAAGACCATTGAAGTAGAGGAAAACTTAAGAATAGTGTATGTGAAGGGCCTTTAAAATGTTCAAAAGCAGGTTTTCTTTGCTTTAAAATTTTCCTGCTGAAGTAAATCTGATATTCATTCTCCTAGAACTGGAGTACTGGGCCTCTCTTCTTTTCAGAGATCTAAAGGTCTTGTCCTGAATTTCTAAAGCTACTAGTGACTGCTGTTGCCCCAATTTTTGTAGGTTTTCAGAAAGAAAAATTTGAGATTCCAGCCTCCAAAAAACCAGGCCACTGTAATTTATCCTAGGCTGGATACCTGAAATCATTATTTTACTTCTGAAAAGTAGGCATCTCTTTGTAGTCTGACAGGAGCCTGAGATTTATTCTGTGATAGTTTCCTTATCCACACCTGAATCTTGCTGGCCTGGGTTTAGGCCAGGGTAATATTTGAGGGAAATTCCATAATGAATAGAAAAGGAAACACTTCTCTGTCAGATTGCATTCACAAATGGCAACTCCTGATGCTGCTGAGAGGCTTGGAATGTGAGGGAACAGGCAGGTGATGTGGCTGCAGGGATCCACAAGTTGCATGAATATGTAGTCATTATACTACATATACCAGAACTGGCAGTGATAAGTATGTATAGTTACACTGCTTTTCACTGACCGCTGTGTTTTTACCATATAGGTTTTTACCAGCTATATTGACCTATTGTATCCCACGGAAGACAGAAATGACCGGTTAAGAGACTCGTATTTCTTTAATTGTGATTGCAGGGAGTGCATTACAAAAGAAAAGGTAATAAAATTGGTGGGAAATATGCTTCTGACTGTCAAGGCACCTACCCAAGTCCTTAGATGTAATATTATATCTGGTTTAATTAAATTTTGGAAAGGAGGATAACGGGGAGGAGGGGGGGTGGCTTTGTTTTTCTGTCTAGAAGACTTTCTGATACTCATTCTTTCCACTGTAATCATGACACATCAGGAAATTTCCTGGTAGATGCCTATTTAAAGTTGAGCTACAAAGCAAAGATGAAAACGTTGTTAAAAGTCGATAATGATACTGTGTCTACGCTACCTGGCCAAAAGAATTTAGCTCAGAACTCGGTTTTTGTAACTGTGTGTTTTCTACCAACTCCCAGCAGTGAATCTTGCTTGAGGCATTTCTGGGGTCCTGTTCTGGGACAGAGTCCTGCTGCAGTTCCTGGGTGGAACATCTCAGTCAATTCTAGGTGATGTTGTATGACGTTGCTGGATGGTTTGGAGACCCAGCAGAATCTGCAAAACAAGCTTTCCTCCATGTCCTTCTCATGGACAGGGTAGTCCTGGGTCACAGCCCCTTGTGATGCACAGGCCACATTTACGTTCATTAGACATCACCTGGTGCCCTTCAAAGGACAAAGGCAGACATCCAGACAGTGTTCCTTAAAACAAGGCGTTTGTTATTTTGAACAAAAGCACTTATGGGTGGTGGAAAAAGGCACCCAAACCCAGCAGATACTGAAACAACTGTGCCTGTCCTACTAATTGTTTACTTATCCTTTAGTGAAGGTCCTAGGAGAATTGAGCTTCGTGTGGCTCATCTGTCATTCCAGTCAAGATCGRTCTGGCTGGCATAATCTGATCCTTGAGTTCTAGATTATTTTTTTTCCCCCATTTTCACAAAGGTGTTCTTTTAAGAACTGCTTTCCAAACTGACCAGACAACCATCTCCTTCCTCTGAATGGTGTTGTCTTTTGTAACCTTTTTCCAAAATAGTACCCAATATTCTTGTTTGAGGCCATTCTGTTGATACCATAGTTGTGTTTTTCCCCACAGTTACCTTGATAATTTTGCCACTGAGTTTAATGAAGCCAGGATTTCATCTGTGATTTCCAACAATATGCTAATCTTGGAATCACCTGTCACTCAGCCTCCTTCAGCTCTGGAAAGAGACCCCTATAGTCCTCTCAGCTGGCAGATGAAATAATAAAGGAAAAAGGAATCTAGCAACAATGTGAGGCTTAAACAGCAAAAGATGTCTCCAGATTGCAGCTGACTCTTCATGAAGTAGTAAGTTAGATAGAAAGATAAAAGTAAGTGGAGCTGTCCAGCAGAAATAACAAAATATGTGGAAATGTGGTTTTGTCTGTAGAGATGAAGGATCCTTTTTTGTATTTAATATCATCTCTTTTTCCTCTGAGCTGTCACTTGGTGGTAGGCGTAAGGTATTTGGGCTTTTCTAGCCTTAAAACTAAATTTGTTTTAATCCCTAATCTCTTGGAAGCAGTGAAATTTCCTATGTAAAACTGCTTTCATCACAAAGTCGAAAAGCTCTTGGATCTTTCAAAAGAAAGGGACTTCATGGAAGTAGAGAATGACAGATGAACTGGAAGGTGCAGAGGATTCTAGGATTCCCAGCCAAGGCTTTAGAGAAAGATTGCAGGTGCACATTCTACCTTTGTTTTTACATTCTTTGAAGAGCTTAAGTTCCCATCTGTGTCTTTTTATTAGAGTAATTTTGTGTAGCAGGTGCACCTTTATTTGTAGGGCTTGGAACCTGCATTTATAACGTCCATTGTGTTTCCTTCAGGATAAAGAGAAACTGGAAATCCGCAAGCTGAATGATCCTCCATCAGCAGAGACGGTACGGGACATGATCAAATATGCCAGGAACGTGATTGAGGAATTCAGGCGAGCCAAACACTACAAATATATCCTTTGTCTCACCCTGACTCCACTGGCTTGGTGTGTGACCTAAAAATTTCACGTGCTGGTTTGCTTCAGAAGTACCTGCAGGAGAAATACTATGACCATTAGAAGTTAAACATACCTCTGTCCTCTTTGTGTCTGAAGAGTTGTCCCTGGAGACAAGGGGCAGTTTAACCTTGCAGGTGGTGTGGGATTGTGAGAGTCTGTGTTTGTTCCTTCCTGTGCGGCTCTCAGTTTCTAAGAGTGCAGCACTTGGCTGTCTCCACACAACAAGCCAGACACTAGAGTGAGCACAGGTGTGTGCACGTGTTAGTCTACTGTAATATTGCCCGGTTTTGAGAGATTGTATGTGAGGCTGCAGCTATTGCTGATGGTCACAAGCCTACCTGTTGTAACAGTGGTGCGATGCAGACAAAAATGCAAGATTCATTGGGCCAGAAGCAGACCAGGCTATCTCATGCCTGATTCAGTACCCACCGCAGGGGAATTTCACTCCCCCTTCTTCTGACACATTGCTGGTGCAGTGGTGATTCAGGAAAGCTACTTTTTTTGTTGCTTTTTAAATCTGAAAGCTAGTTTTGTAGAATATCCGAGTAGGAGGGGGAATAATCTTATGAGCAGAATACCTCTCAAAGTAGCTCTGGGGTTGTAGCGTAGGTGCTTTGATGCCATTTGAGAGAAAAGAGGACTTCTCAGAACCATTCTGAACAAGTTTAAGTCAATTCTTCTTTGGCGTTACCAGGTAGTTGTCTAATCACAGACCACTTACTTATTGGGTTCCTTGACTTCTTCATACCTCCTAGTGAATTACTGGAGATCTGTGAACTTAGCCTGGACAAGATGGGTACAGTGTTTGAAGACAGTAATGTTTATATGTTACATATGATGTACCAGGCCATGGGTGTCTGTCTTTAYGTGCAGGACTGGGAAGGTGCACTGCGTTATGGGCAAAAAATTATCAGACCATACAGGTACATATGAGACTTTTTTTTTTTTAGTGCTCTAATTCAGTAATCTGAATAATTAAGCCAAGTTTGGGCAGAGATCACTTCTCTCAGTACGTATTGTATAAACACGCTACCAATGAAATCACTACTCAAAAAGGAATGTTTAAATGCTGGGACAGATTTTGTTACTGTCAAAATGTGGCCTGCAATATATAGCAGAAGGTGACTCTGAAATCCTTGCTTTGAGTTCTCAAAATAAGTTTGTACCACCTTGGATACTGTGCTAGTTCTGTTTAGCTAGATAAATACTGTTGTTTTAATATCCTAATACTTTACTAAAGCAGAGCTCCGAAGTGCATCTGCAGTCAGTATTTTGTATAAGGCAATGGAGGCAAAGCCTGCTGTTGCTGTCAGCCTCCTGCCCTCTCCCGATCTTTTCTCTCCGCAGTAGCACAGCGGTCATGGTTGTGGGAGAGCAGAGCCCTGTCCCAGGGCTGGGGCTGAGCAGCAGAGGGAGCTGGAGCCGAGCTCAGCTCCTGCACTCGGAGGCCGTGGGTGCCCTGATGTCCCTGATCTCCACTGCCCTAGAGCTGGGGCCGTGGGAGAATGTGCAGGCTGAAGCCCCATGTGGGGCAAGGCAGCACGCAGCCTCTGCAGGAAAAAATTAATACTCTCTCCGATAAATTTTTCTGTGTTTTTACAGTAGTGATCTCATTTATTAGAGCCAGCCAGTTACGCGCTGTATCTGATCCTGCCATGAATCTCCCAAGCAGATTCTCATCTTGAGATGTGACTTTCTTGCCAGCTGGGGAGAGCACAAGTAAAGCTCTCCCTTTGGAGCAGATGCCAACGTAAAGTCACAGATCACTTGGCAGAGAGCAGCGATGCAAAGAAGGAGCCAACATTCCCCCCCGGAGGGCTCAGTACTATTTATCTTCCCTGGGACTTGCCCAGCTCCTCTGGCTCTGAGCCTGGCATTCCAGGTCAGCTCTGCTGAGCCGGACTCTGCTAGCTCAGTGTGTGTGAGTAGAGAATGGCATGTGCACCGTACATGCTGCTGAGGGCCCCTCGCTTTCTGTTAAAGACCAACTATTGTGGAATAGGCAGAGTTACTTCTGCGGGTGTAGGGTGGCTCCAAAAACTCGTAACAATGCAGTCTCTTTCTGTAGCTGGCTAGATTAAAACTAGTGGCAGAAAGTCATTGCCATCTGACAGCTGTTCAGAGGCATATGGTCGTTTCAGTTCAATTCCCAATTGTCAGGCGTCCCCATCCCAGAAACAATTGGCGCTGACTCTTGGCAGTCATGGCAGAGGGGACGAGCGGTGAATGGGCAGGGGCAACGAGAGGCAGCTTCTTGCCCCCTGAGAGGGGGACGGGGGCTGGAAAAACGCTATGAAACTGCCAGGTTTGATAAAGCTGAATTTCTTTCTCTCTTGCAGCAAACATTATCCCTCCTACTCACTGAATGTTGCCTCCATGTGGCTGAAATTAGGGAGACTGTATATGGCGCTGGAGAACAGAACGGCTGGAGTTAAAGGCCTGAAGAGGGTATTTATTTCCTGGTTTCTTCATTAATAATACCAGTTCAGGCATGGGATCATTGAAACACTACATGCTTCTCTATCAGTAAGCCTGGCTTGGTAGGAAATGCACCGTGTGTTAATATATTTGGTTACTGGATTTTTGGCTTAGTTTTGATTTTTCCAAAGATGCAGTATAGGTCTGTTCTCGCATACAAGGGGTCTTACCTTTTCATGGTGGACTTCTACTGCAGCAGCTGGAGTGAGCATTATGCCTAAACATTTGCTGTACATTCTTCACTGAGCTAGAGCTGTACTAGTGTAAATGAAGCAGAACTCGAGCTTCTCCTCACTTGCTAGGTAAGGACAGAAAAAATGCTTGGCTCTTACAAAAGGCACATAGTGTTTCATTGAAGTCTGTGATTTCTATATTCAAGTTAAACTAGGCATGCTTTTGGTGGGTATTTGTTCTGGAACCAATTGATTTTTAAATAGCTGAAGGGAATTCAATGCATATGGTAATGCTGAAATTGGCAAATACAGCATTTGGTTTTACATTTTTCTTCACCCCTTTTTATTAGTCTGTTCCTTATTCTTTAGTTTTTTATTCTTCTATTTTTTTATTAGTCTGAACCATGTTTCTTGACTTGCTTCCCCTATTGTTGTTGGACAGAAGTTTATTTTAGTTTCTTAAGCATCAGTGACTACTGTAGCATATAATGAATTGGTGTGGAATGTCACGATTTTTTTTTTTTCTTTCTTTCTTCCTTTTTAGATGCTGGCAAGTTTTTAGCCAGCAATAACAGAGCCATCCAGCCATGGTGAAAGATACTACAAGAATATATGCTCTAAAATGTAACTGTTACCTAGTTTAAAATTAGCATAGGTTTTTCTTCGCTGTGGTGTTAAAGCTTTGACTAAAACTGGGATTTGTGCCAGTAGGAACATGGGATGGGGGGTTGGGAACTGTAGGTAGATTTGTTGGCATAGTTAGCTTCCTAACACAAACATTTTCTAATGACTCACTTCCAAAAGCTGCCTACAGGAACTGCCCAAAGTTATCCCAGCCCCTGATGTTTGGGATTTAGTGGAAAAACAAAACCGTTGTTCTCTGTCAGTTTGCAGGCAGCTCGTACAGAAGGCCCTCCTTTCTTCTTTTGGGCAGGAGGGGGAACGGAGTAATTTCTCACTGCTGCTGAGGTAGAACCAAAGGCTCTTGTTGTACTGACTTAACAAATATAAGAGCATCATTCCATAAAAGTTTCCTGAGGAGAAAATGACTAAATGCTCTGATGGCTGGGATGCTGCAATTCCTTGCTTTATCTTAGCACTGTGGTCTTTAAATATTCTCAGACTTACTCCGAACTTGCTTCTTTTAGTCCTATCTACTGCTGCCTTTTATTACATCTGTTGGGGCCACTGCTATCCTTTTGTCAAGTGGAAATCTTGCCTCTACACCCACTCTGCAGTGCAGTGTGGATAGTGGCAGGAGAGTGCAAGTCAGTGGGTTTGGCTGCCTGAAATGTTCACTCGTAGGACCAGAGCAGGCTGGAGGTGAAATGGCAGGGAGTCGGGCACAGCAGCATCTGTCCGAATCTGATAAGATCTCGCTTTTGCCTCAGTGGTTGCCTAAGCAATTGCTTCCTTTGTAAAGCATCGGTAGCCCCTGGAACCAGTGGAGGGTTTACAGAATCCAGTCTGAAATGCCTTAACGTAACTTCTGTAATAGGCATGCTTGTCAGTCTGACAGCTGAAGGGTAAATTGGTAGGAACAGAGCTTCGTCTGATACTGGTTAAGTCCTCTGCCAGAATGTTACCCACCCCTCTTGCAGTTTTCTGTCCTGGAGCTGGTTGCATTCAAAGTAGTTTTGTCAGGAATATCATTTTGAAAGGTGCTTTGGGATCCTTTAAGATGAAAGATGTATTCTCTGAATGTAAAACCTTTATTACTTAGTTTTGAATTTCATTTTATTTCCTACTGGGTTTATGACTACAAGGGGACAAAAAGTAGCTAGAGGTGTCAGACTGTTTCAAACCTCTAAAGAGAGTATTTATAGCCTGGTGTTATATATGAATCAATTGTGTGAATATTTTTTTTCTTTTCATAGGCAATTGCTATCATGGAAGTAGCACACGGGAAGGATCATCCATACATTTCAGAGATCAAAAAGGAATTAGAGGACCACTGAGCCTTTGAATCTATGCAATCCTTCAAACCTTTATTTAAAACGCCTTGTTATGGAAACCTTCAGGACCGCTTTGAAAAGCGGTAGAGTATGAACACAGTTCTGTCCTATAATTGGAATGACAAACACACTTAGGCCTTGCAAAATGTTCCTAGCTTCCACACATCTACAATTGCCTTTTTTTCTCTTTTTTTTTTTTTTTTTTTTTAAGGAAGTATCCATGGTTTCTTAAAGGTTATGCCTTTTGACAGCTCATGTGCAAAAATGGCAATTTTTTTCTTTATGGATTTTAATGTGTATCTATCTTATTTGTGTAAAGTAAATAAAGTGGTCTTGACCCCTCTTGATTCCACTTGTACACTTACATGAGTGCAGTAGTTTTGTGACATCTACTTTTGCCTCAGTTGTTTCATTTAATCTGACAAATTAGCAAAAGCTGTACTTTTTTGTTTGGTTTAGTATCCAATTCCTCTTTTCACAAATCATTTTTGTTTGGGATGATGAATTCTGTGCATTGTGCAGGAAAGCCACCACCTTTCCCTCAGCCAGGTAATCTGCAGGGCCATCACTGCTCTTGGCAGGTGGGGATTCATCACTGTAAGGACCTAGAACTCAGCACGTGTTGTACAGACTGCTGGCACCTACCTCAGAGCTCGAAGGCTTGTACAAGACACGAACTGTGCAACTTCTGGCTTTTTAATCCCCTTTACAAGTTAAAGTGAATTTATTGCAGAGGAGAGCTCATATTTCCCTATAGCCATACCTCTGCCTCCACTGGATTAAAACTATTCTATTGATACGTTAGCTATTACTTTTAATAGAGGAACAAGAACATTTTCTGAGGAAAAAATCCAGGACTTAGCTTTCTCTGCCCATAGATAAGACCAGAGGAGTTTTTTTTCTCCATTTAGATCAATGGCAGGAGATTGCTTTTAAGACTGGGGAAGGAAGAGGGGGGAGAGTGTGGCTGTGTACTTCCAGCACCATATTTTCTTTCTTGTAAGCACTGCTCTGAAAATAAAACTGCTAGAAAACAAGGGTTTGTCAGCTCATTTTGCTGAAAGCTTTCATTGTTCTCTAGCCAGCAATTGTTGCTGGAGTACATAAAACTGCACCAGATCTTATGGTTCTAGAAAGCCAAGGCCACTTAACTACAGCCAGCCTAGGAAGAGGGCACCAGCTGACTATTTTTATCCTAACCTTATCTTGTCAAGCAAAGCCTTGTCCAGGGAAATGGCACCTTCATTTCAGAAAGTCTGTCCAGAGCCCAGACTATATACTTCAACATTAAAGAATCGGATTAGCCTAGCATGCGCACCCGTAGGAGCCTTGCCCCTCTGAAACTTGGATTACTGTTTACAGGTTCTTCAAAAGTTGCTGTGGCCGTGGCTGTGCCTAGCAGTTGAACATGGGAAACTAACGCAAGCACAATAGGTGCAAATACAAAACCTTAGGCTGGTACAGGAAAGAACACAAGCATAGTTTTCCTTGAAAAAAAAAAGGTTTATTGTATACTGTGAATATGAAGGACAGCCTTACCAAAAAACCTTAGTGACTGAAGACATTCTCGTATTTGCAAAAGCATATAAGAAACTATTTACACAAAGGCAGTGAAAGGGATAAAAAATTATTGCAGTCAGTCAATTAATGCTGAATAGAACTTTATAAAAAGAGAAAGAAAAGAAACAGTGCAAAAATACTGTCAAAAGTAATCAGTTCTATACACAAGATAAAACTGACAAGCATAAGCTTATGAACTGATATGAATAATACATTAGAATATAAAACAGCATGCATAGATTTATTTTTTTAAAGGCTTTCAATAGCATAGAATAGTTCTGCCATTCAGCCCTAACAGGAGGGAGCGGGGGGGCAGGAAGGGCATATATAACTGATGTCTCATTCTCTACAAAATGTGTACAAACAATGAGGTTGTGAGATTGAGATCACTTTTGTGCTAAACTGTCATGTGCAGAATTACAGAACAAATAAAACAGGAAGCATCAAAATACTGAAGTAAAACAGGACAGTAAAATCCAGTGATGTAAAACTTAAACATGTTATTTCATTTAACACATGTCCCACACAATTATATATGGGAATATTACAGTCATCTGCATGTGTAAACTTTTTTCCATTGTAAAATAGCCAAAGAAAGGTACTTTACTAATGAGGAAAGCATGTTTTCCATATGGAGCAATCTCAACAGGATAAACATCCTATTAACAGTGTCTCTGGCACTAAAGATCTGTTTTCTTTTAAAGACCGAGTAGCAGCAAGAAAATACTTTTATTTAACATACACAAAAAGGAAGTTCTTATAGATGTAATGTATAATTAACTTGTGGAACTCACCAACACAGAACATTGTGAAGGCCAGAGGAATAAATGGGTTTTAAAGAAAGGGTAATGTGATTCATGGAAGATGGATCCATCAGTAGTTGTTAAACACAGTGAGCAGGATATAACTTTCACCTCAGGAAGCCCCTAGAGGACTGGGTGCCAGGTGTGCTAGAGGGGCTGAGCACCCTCTTCAAGGAAGACATATGAATGCGTCTAAAGTGTCACCTACCAGCCACTGTCCAAGACAGGGTGTGACCTCCAGCCTGCCGTGGAAGTATTTGGTAAGGAAACCTTCCTCTTTTATTCTGCCTGCCTCATCAGGGGACACTGCCCCTGAAATATCTGGAGCTGAGTGTCCAAAACACTGAGTCCTTACCCAGGTGATTTGGAAGAGTAAAACTATTAAGCACTATATTCATTTCAGGGATCAGCTGAAGTATTAGTCTTTCCCTTGCTGTTAAATAGTGCTGGGATTCTTCAGTGAAAGCTGCTATTTTACCGCTGACTTCCAGTTCACTCTCCAAAGGCAAAGTCCCGCTGTTGTAACGTGGGAAACTCTCAGTGAGGGTGCACACAAAGCACAGGCATCAAAACTTTTAACACACTGAAAAAAACACCAACCGAAAAATGGCTGAGAGGAACCAAGGGAAGTGTAGTGTAAGATACTCTAAAAACACTGACAAAATTTATTACTTTTAAATATTTATATAAACACTGTTCTTTCTGACCTACGCACTAAGTGTTTTGTTTCACAATCTAACAATAGTTTATGGCTCAGACCTCCATCTTCTGTTGTTTGCCCAACAGCCCAAGCAGCCAGCTGTTCCCTTCCTCAAATCACAATCCCTGCAAGCCAAGGCTACATGCAGCTGCATGTATCGTGTCCTCCTCTCTAAAGACTCAGATGGCATCTGTAGTTCCCATAGCACCAGATTCRACAAGAAAACCTCTCCAGAAGGCTAAGAACGAGATGGGGACAATTGCCTTTGGGGTTGTGGACTCGCAACCTTTCTCTTGTTGGCATCAAAACCCATCTCCAAACTCCATATGACTTGGACTATACATCAGCAGATCTATATCCATTTTTATAGAGGGGTGGACAAATGATGTTTTCATGCAGTGCTTCCCTTCAAGGTCAGTTCTGGGTATTTGCTCCTTCTATATGATGCATCCTTTATTTTATGCAGTGGGTGCCACCCTAGCTCTCCGGCTGTAAAGCATTCTTTTCCATAAAGACAAGCAGCAAAATTTAACTCTGACCTCTCAGTGATGCACGAGAGCTGCTACAGCAGGTATCGGCCATACTGATGCTTTCACTTTCTGAGCACACTGTTCACAAACTGTTAGTGAGACTGACAACAGCTAATTCAGTCCTCATCTCCTCCCAGGAGACCAGGGGGAACTCAGCTGTTGAGAATGCAGCATGGTCAGTAGCTGCTGAATTTTCCCCATAGATTTCTGTGCTATATCCAAGTACAAGATTGCCCATCGGCATTTATTTTAGAATCGCTTGTAGGCTACACAGACACAGCAGGTATTGGATCAAAAAATAATGTATTAGCTTAAAACGACCATCTCTATTGAAGCACTGAGACTCACTCATTCTTTTCCAACCTATGTTTTGCCATTTGCATTTCTGTCTRTTTACAAGAAAGTAATTAAATAAAAAAAAAAAGCTCTTGAAATCATGCAAATATTTAATAGTATTTGTAGCTAAGGCAACTGATTTAAATAAGTAGAACAGAAATGTCCTTCAATATACTTTTTATAAAGGACTGCATTAGCAGTAGGTTGAAAAAGTTCTCACAGATGTTTCTCCTGCCAGCTGAAACTAGTTTAGGGAAAAGGTATTTCCAATAAGGCTGAGCATTTAGGGTCCCTATATACCTATATAGGAGGAAGTCTGTGGGATCGAGCTTCATCTTCCCTCAGGTAATCAAGGACAAGAGGTGCCAAGGCAGGCCTGTGGAGGAGCTGGAACAACTAGGACCTGAGCAGCTGATGTCCACCATCCTCCAGTGCAGCCTGTGGAGGATGGAAGGAACCAGGACGTCCACAGCACTGAGCAGTGTCAGAACTCAGCTGTCATCTCTCCCATCCCTGATTGGACAATGTTAGGCACGGAATGCTCAGACCGTAAGCTTAACCAAAAATTTGATGCCAGCAACCTCAATACTATCATTGTTAAGAGTTTAAAGAAAAAAAAAAATTGCAAAATTAAATACAGATTAAGAGTGCACGAAAAGGAAAACACACACAACGGATTCCCAAGTCAGACTTGCTTATCCACTCCAAGTTCTCTCTTAGAAAGAATCAGGGAGCATAGGCTAAACGTGCCAGACTGCAACGTGGGCGCCTTGGGAGAAGACTGCTTGCGTCAAACTTTTTAAGGTGCAGCTCCATCCATTGGTGATGCAACTTTGTGAGATTGTCTTTACTCCAAATGGATGAAACTGGTCTCTTAGAACCTACCCACTGTCATGCTTTGGTGTTAAAAAAACCCATGCAACACGACAGACAGCAACCCCAAACTGTCCTCCTTTTCTACTTAATGACTCTGCTGTTAAAGCCTGCAGGACACAAACTAAACAGTACTGTTGCTTTAAGTCTCATGCGTTCATTCCTGCTATGACTAATGAAATTGGATGCAAAATGCATTTTCCTGTCACTCCCTAAAGGTTAGGAAATACTGCCCGAGCAATTTAGGCCTGATAAAACGACAACAGGTTCAAAGTCAGAAGGTTCAATTTTTCCCTTACAAAACTGTATCACATTTCAATCGTAAAACATCAGCACGCTGAGGTTTGGTTGCAAGCTGGGGTGGAAAGGAACCTCTGAAGACATGCACCAGCCCAATTCACTTATGATATTAGCAGATCTAGGCAAGATAAAATCTAGCAGGAAAAAATACATTGAAGTCAGATGAAAGGAAAAGTTTAAAATTACCATTCTTTGACAATGAAAGGGAAAAAGTGAGTCACATTGGCTTCTATCTACCATACCAGCCACGTTAGGAGTTAATTGGAAATGACTGTTTACTATGTGGCCTCTTACTTGGCTCATTAATAGGCACTGACTTAATTTGGAAAGGATTTTTGGTGCCATTTTGTAATTAATATTTTTCTAAGACACCTATGATGCATCTTTGCATAAAAGCCATTTGCTTAATTTTCTTCCTTTCAAACACAGCTCTTTACATTCTCTTATGCAATAACTTTCCTGTGCTCACTGTAGAAACAGAAGTACACATTTCAGCCAAGAAGAGCTGAATAATAAGACATAGGAACAGATTCGTTTCCCTCCTGGTTTTCTACTTCTCACATCCAAGTGGAGCAATGGGACTTGACAGCTCTGAGTTCAAACTTAATTCATCATTAGGAAATTATTCAAAAAGCTATAACGAGATAACTAATTTAATACACTTTGCTTCAAGGTTTATTCCTTGGCTTGTTTCCCAGATATAAAGCATCTCTGTGCAATTATCATGCAGATGCTGCTGAAAAGTCTTTAAATGGTTGCTGCTAATTTAACAAGAGATATGTTGGCATTGGCAGAAGAAATTAGAGGAAAACTGAAGTTGACTGAAAACTCAACTGATCCCCAAAAGGAACATGGTCAAGATACTAAGCTAAATAACTCCTCACCATTTGTTGGTAGCTAGAAGTCTCCACCAGAATCCTTGTCACCTYGTTAGGCCTGTATTGCAGAGCACCAAATCAACACAGCGCAGTTTTAAATACATGTAAGAAACATTCTGGTACGGAGCCTTAGATTAAGCTCCCACTGATTAGGGAAAGGTAGGTGTGTAGGTCCCTTTAGTGCTGAAGTTGAGAGTGCTTGTAGGCTTAGGCCTTTGTACATTGACCAGGGGTTCGCAGGTGGGGATGCAACGGAAAAGCAATGATGGGACTAAAAGATGAAATTTATCTGCGAAAGGGATACCAAGAAAGAGAATTTCACGGTGACAGAGTAACTGCATTGCATCACGTGCCCTGAAAGGCTGCGAAATCTCCACCCTTGGAGATTTCTGAAACTGGACGTGACCCTGGGCAAGCCTATCCGACTTTAAAGTTAGCCGTGGGGTGAGCAGGGCTGGGACCAGAGACCTCCAAGGCTCCGCTCCAGCCTGATCCATTCTCTAGCGATCCGACAGGACTGCCGGGCTGGACTGCCCGCGGGAGGGTGGCAGCATGCAGAGATGGAAAAGAGGAGTCAGTGTGAAGTGCGAGGAGGGGAGCAACCTCAGTGCAGGAACTTTCCTTTCCATCTCTTACACCAGAAATAACAGTGTGGGAGTCCCACCACAACTTGCTAAAGCTTTTTTCCCCACCCCCACCCCCCCACTTTTTACATTTTTTAAAAGTGCAGCTACTATCACTTCTATATAACTGTAAGTAAATGCTACCATGCACACACTGCAACGTAATTCATAGCGTGATTTACTCCAGTGAAATAAACAGTTTGGAGAAAGGAATATGCACTAAGTTGTGCAAAACAGCTAGCCAATGCCGAGGGACAGAGGATGAGGAAGAGAGAGGAGGACAGGTCTAACTGCTGAGATACTTATAGGACACATGGATTTTTTCTTAGCTCTGTCATAGATGTCATTGTTGGCCTAGGGCAAGCCAGCTAAGAATCTGTGCCCTAGTTACGCAGTGGAAGAGGTTTGTTTCCTTTTTCTGTTCTGATTGTAAACTTCAGACAAGGACTGTTTCTCCTTTATGTATTTATACAACATCCTCCTAATCCTAACTGGAATCCCTGAACACTACCAGGATAAAATAGTAATAATAAATAGGAGGGAGAATCCAAAGTGACCAGACAGAGAAGAGAGATGATCTGTGCAACGTAATACAAAAAACCACCCTAACAAAGTGAGGTTTGCCAATACTGAAAGGAAGACTGCTCCATATGTTCATAAACCACAAGACAGAGATGGGGGAAGAATCAAGGCAGACTCTGAGCTAAAGCTCTCAAGGGTCACTATTTGGAGAACTCGGATATGGAGGAAAGACCATATTGATCATTTTGACACAGTTCAAATAACTAGAAAGTAACATTATTACAGTGCTGAAGACAGTATTCCACACAGGAAACTAAGGCAACTGGAGATGCCTAACTTAAATGAGATTCCTTTTCTACAGGAGGTGAGCCTCAAGGCAATAAACTTTCCGTGTAAGTCATGAGAAGGTGCTTGATTTGAGGTTTTTTCAGCTGCATTTAGTTGAAATTCTTCTGCTGTTCAACCCACAGCGCACCACAGTTACCAGAAAGACTCATGCACTGACTTCAGCCTGCTCTGGGTCACTGCACTTCACCCTGCACTGCTTCAACTCTTATGAATCCCTTCAAGGATTGCAGACAGTAGTAAAGGCCTCATTTAAAAGATCCACTATTGCTTTTTTCAAATCTAAAACTGGAATTCTTGTGGAATTTGAACAGTTTGGCACCCAAAACTCTCTGCCCTCACAATGGCCTGTGTTAGAGCCCTCCGCAACGTGCTCTGCTGCATGTGCAGAGGCTCAGGTCTCCCTGCCCCAGGACTGTGTCCCCTCAGCTTCCACTCATACAGAGCTGTAGCTGACACCTAGCAGGTCTTGTTTTTACCATGGAAGCCACATACCTGGGTCCAAAGTGTTCTTATGTGAGAAAAAGCCCACTGCCAAGTAACTGTTCATTTCAGAAGTTGTGTAACAAAATAAAAGCCAGTAAACTACCTTTACAAAGGATTGCTTTCCTTATGGACATGTTACAATGCAGACCAGTCATGTCAAATGTGGTTCAATTTGAAGGTCACTATAAGTTTTACAAGTTATTAAAGTAATTCACAAGTTATTCCAAGAAAAATAAATTATATCTTGTATAAAATAATCCATGGGAGACTCTAGTAAAGAACAATCATTCCTTACTTTCAAGACAACTTTAGAAAGTGCAATATATGCACACAGTGTTGTCAAGGCAGTTCCCCTCGTTCATCAGTAAGGTTCAGTCAGATCCACAAAGCTGGGTCTGGGATGTTTGAAAAGATTAAATAAGTCTGGAGTTTTGCAGGAACTGGATGAGCACTTGATAGACAAACTTGTACTGGGCTATGGTCTGGATCATAAACATTCTCTGCTCCCGCAGGTGTCTCAGCATCACAGGAACGTCCACTTTCTGTAAAGCAAAGAAAAAAAAGCATAAGGATGTAGGTTCATTAAATCAAACAATTATTGTCTCAAATATCAGTTATCTGACACAGGGAACTGTATTGTAGTTATATAATGTAATGAATTATAACCAACTGTGGTAAAATACTACAATTTTTTTTTCACCAACTTATGTTTCAAGGAGTATTACATAGTGTATACAGGTTACTGCGCATCCAATGCTTTCCCCACTAAAGCTTACAGGAATTTCTGGACTGATGTAAATGGGCAGACGACCAAAGACTTGTCTTCCAGTTGTGTACCGCTGATTACCTCTCAGCAGATCACCAACTGAACACATAATAAAGGGCTTCTTCTCTTTGGAGTTCTTTCTGCTTCAACGCACCTATTTTCAACTCAGTGTAATAAACCCAATATACAGTATTATCTCAGCTTAAAGGCTAGATATATCAGTAAGGTCTAGTACAAAACTTAAACAGCCACGATTATATAGCTCAGTTCAGACTCTACCACTGAGTGCATCAACAGGCCCTGCAGCCACTTACATACTGCGCTCTGATCCACGGTCAAACTCATTCATAGAGGGAGGATCCCAGAGATTTTTCAAATGGCAAGCCGTCAACAGGATCATTACAAAGGTTCCTTAGACAAAATTGAAGTGCAGGCAAATATACCCACCCTTCCACTAAAAGAGAAGGGAACTCACTGTCACCAAAAGATCCAGAAACTCTGACACCTGACCTCCCACAGCCAAGTCTATGCTGGTAAATAACGGTCCAGAAGAAATACATCTGTGAAGTGAAACGAGGGCCCAGCATCCGCAATACGTGTTTTGTGGACTTCAGGCCAGCATTGGTCTGTTGCCATCTACTGAACGTCCACTAGCAGCTGGGACACATTGGGTGTTCTCCAAGAGGGCATCTTCCAGCCTAGTGTCATCCAAAAGAAGTTCACTCGCGTGCCCCGAAAATGCTCTGCAACAGGAACTAAAGCACAATAAGCGGGGACTGATCAGGAGGATCCGCTGTGAAACATCATCCCTAAACCCATCAAGCACACTGGGGCACCCTATAATGGTCCGAATCAAAAAATGAATGAGTTGTGTGAAGCAGAGGGCCATGAGGTAAAGCTTTAGAAATCACTGCAAATTTCATTAGGTGTCACCATCGTATCTCCAACATTTAGGGAGCAAAAACCCTACGATGTTATTGTGTTTTATCTGTTACAACAGGTACACGAGGAAGTACATGGCTCAATTCAGAAGTCATTGAGCCATGAAGCTCAGCCTGCCAGGCTCAAATTCAAAGTGTGTGTAATATGACCCAAGATGAGGGATACAAATTTTCTATGGCAGCAGTAAACACAAGCACTAAGATACATGCTCCTTTTGAGGAAGCTCTTAAACAGTTCAAGATATAAAACCGAAGAACAGTTTATCAGGTAACACAAACTGCACTTTGTAATGCCAGTTTGCCATTCCAGAAACAAAAAGGAACTTAGCAAGTCTTTTGGCCAAGATGAGAAATGTTACAAGCACAATGCCTGGACAAACGGACAGAGAAACAAATTAAGATTGCTGCTAACCCTTGGAGGCACAACTGAGCATGGAGTCTGCTTCCATGCACGCTGGAAGTCTTCTGGAAAGTTTAAAATAAAATCACGCTGCATATCAATTTCTGTCCATATATCTAAAACTCAGAATCTCCATTCTGCGTAAACAAGCCCCAACTCATAGGCTATCACTTTCTGAAAACAAGGTTAAATATTCTGCCACATACCCCAACAAGCTGTTATAAAGAGACATCTCTAGAGAGTCAACAAGCGTAAAAGATTTGTGATGAGTAATGTCATATTATTTTCAAAAGGGTGCAAAGGAAAACGTAAGCTCTTTCCAGAGCTTTCGGATGCTTACGAAAGCCACGCGGTCCTTGCTGAGCAGAGTCACGCGGAACCTGATCTCACCTGAACAACTGCAACAAAAATGCAGGCCAGCTTCAACCTGCACAACCATGTTCCCCTCTCAGCAGTTCGGTGCTTGACAGCTCATTGATTTTTACTGGGCACACAGTGATCCGTGCACCTCCTCAAAATGGATTAGGCTTTGACTTATCTCAGAAATGAAAGAAAAGCCCATCCTGCCTATTCAACCTTGCTATTTGTAGTCAGCTTAGCATTCTACTCCAGGTAAGCAGAACCTTCAAACTCATCTTCATCACAATGTACAAAAACACGTAATGCTTTGCTAAGGTTGCATTTGCAAAAAAAAAACAAACAAAAATGCTACTCATTTCTGACTCCCAAACTAAAAGATCTCTCCTATAAAAACACACTGCAGCTGCAGTCATGAGTTGATGTCCCAGTGCCAAGTCCAAACTAGAAGTCACTAGAGCAGGATCTCAATTACTTTCTTGTTCTATGTGTCTACAGCAGTAAGGATGTAATGATATGACATATTACTTACTATATAGCAAGTTACTGAAACTATATCCCTTTAATGAGATACACAGCTTTAGACTCAACCAGCAATTGCCCAGAAGCCACAGTGACTGAAGCTGTATAAAATTTGATTAAACATGGCTTTTTACCTAAACCTCAAAATCAAGAGTTCTGGTTTTAGTTCCAGCACTGCTGCAGACTTTCCAAGATGGTCTGTATCAGGATTTTCAACCTGCCTCCCCTTTTTGCCTTCACCGCTAAAATATTAACACTAATACATCTACTTACTAGGACACTTCCGAGGAAATCAACCAATTCATAAGACTAAAGCATTTTACGTAATAAGTCATTTTATTCAGAAAAAAACCCAATTAATCCTACTTCAAAATAAACCAGTAAAACTGCTGCATGAAAAGGGAATGCAGTGTCTGTCACAAACTGAAAACATACTGCTTAACTAATAACAAAATGTTAAGATTTTTAATCTTTTTTTTTTAATTAGGTTTTAACAAACCAAAAATATTAACTTAGCACAATCTAGAGCAACAAAGCCCTTAAGGAAAATTGTCTTTAATATTAATGATGATTTCCACCATTAATCAAGACAAAAGAATGCTTTAATTAAGGGACATCAGAGAAATCCCTTATTATTGAGCACTACCATCAGCTCCTAGTGAAGTTGATGAGAATTCTTCTGAATGTCAAGGCTCACCCCCATGCTCAGATGTTGAGGTACCGCCTTTATCTTCACTTGCTACTCAGCTACTCTTTGCCAAATGGGTGACTTTTATAAACCGCAGACAAACTCAGGTGGCCAAAATGTGTTGCACAACTGTTAGTGTTTGTTCCTGGCACACCATTAGCATAAAGAGGTTACTGTAAAGCAGACACAGCTACGCTGATGCTCCCAAGCGATTCAGGTATGGCTCTTGTAACTAYCCAGATTTCCTCTGGTGTGCAGAAATTTCATGGCTGCTGCGTGAACAATAGAAGCAGTCACTTCCAGGTGCCAGTGTGTTAGGAAAGAAGTCAAGCAGGCTCAAGAGTCAGAGCCGTTGCCCCACACAGGAGCAGTTATTGAACAGCAGCCAGCACAGGAAGGCTGCAGGATTCCCAAAGCACATACCTGTGGGTCCTTTCTGTCTGGGCCAGCTCCTTCTTCCCCTTCCTCCCCACTTATCCCACCCCTCAAATAAAAAGAAAAGAAAAAGGGTAAATTGTGACACAGGTCTACAGGCCAGCTTCATCTCTAGTGAAGCCCAAACCAGAGCTGGAGGAGGTTCATCTCAGCTGAACTGAGCCCAGGACCTCTAGGTGATCTTGTAACTACAGAATGATGAGCTGCTGGAGCGGTAAAACAGAGTGGAGAACAAAAAAATGACTTCTTGCATCACCTTTTTTAAAAATAGCGATGAAGAGGAAAGTGCACTGGTACTTGCCTGCTTTAAGGCTTGTGTTTTTGAACGAGCCAGAAAGTTGCACTTTGCATAGTGCCTTGTGCAGAAAGCCTCCAATCTATAACTCCTCTATGGTGACACAGAAAGTAGGTGAGCATTTCAGGTGTGTACATCCAGTCCTGCATTTCAAGCAACTCATCCAGTGGATGATTAATGGGAGGGGCAGATGATAGATGTCTATTTGTCATTCTTGCTGCATTCTTATCTCTACAAGAGGTTTTGGTCTTTGAGCAGTTTCTTTGGCAACAGAAATCCCCAGTTTCAATAGCTGTCGTGTTGAAACTGTGTGGCACATTGTCATTCAAGATGTGATGCACTTCCTGGACAGTTCCCCAGTGACACAGGACACAGATGAAAAGCAAGTTGCTACACACGGTTACTCTCCTGGTGCTCTTATTCTTAACTCCAGACTGTATTACTAGTCTTGTAATATTGGCTGCAGTTCTTAAAGCCCTATTCCCCAACATACACACACCTTTTTCTTAAGACACAGTTAAGTTTCATTCCAGATGAGATTAGAGACAATACAACAGACAGGAGGGAGTCCAAAGAGTGAATTTAGAGAGCAGAAAACTTTAGTTAAAAGAGCATGGAAGCTGACACCATTCTCTAGCCTCTCTCAGGTAGTCCTTGTAAACATGCTGTCTCTAGACTGTTAATTAAATACAGCTATGAATTAGACTAAATTCTTAAAAGAGAGAAAAAAGCCCTAATTTTGGATGCATTGAAATAATACTAATAAAAAATGCATATCATCAACTCAACAGAAAACTACAACAGTAAACTGCCATGGGAAATCTCTGCCTGTTGCATTTAAGGCCCTTGTCTCACAAAGGTAATAGAAAGAAAGCACTTCAATGTCTTTTAATTTTAACCTCAGAAATGTAGCTGGTTAGTCAAGAAACGAGCTCAGGGTTTGTCTTAAGAAAGAAGCTGACTTACTTCGTTATGCTCCAAGCACCCAATCATCAGTTCTGTTAGGATAACCACTCCGGTCCTTCCTACCCCTGCGCTGCAGTGAACCACGATAGGAGGGTTGCAGTTGTTGCTGCTGTCCAACACACTGTTGGTATGGCGACGTACTGACTGTATCTCCTCCAAGTAAGCTGCAAGATAAAATGCAGAGAAGGTTGCAAACATCTATATGTCTAAATGTAAAAATTGGGGAAAAAAGAATATGGAAAAGTCATTCTTTGTCAAAATGGCAATAATTTACATTTTTTACAACACACTAATTATTTTGGCCAGGGTGCACTGAACAGCACTGAATCCAGCAAGTACCAGCTGGGTGTCAATTATTACTTGGGAGTCTACTCCTTTAAATTAAATAGTTCTTTTAAAAAATTAAATCCTGTTTTCCCCTCTGCAAATCTCCAGGTCCCCTAAGCAGATGATTCTAGACATTACTTACAGCAATTCCTGCTATTAACAGGCTGGGATCAAAACAACAGCTAAGTCCCATTGAAACTACTGCCTGTCAAAGCCAATATCAGGTGGGAAGTGAGCATCCATCTGCCCTGTTTCCCCCTCCCTCCCTTCTCCCTTCTAGAGTGAGACAGAATCTCACCCACCTCTCTGCTCAGGGTTTGTTTCTCAGCAGCTACGAGCCCTCTGCAAGCTCACTGTCTTTGTTTTCCCTGAAGCCATTTCTAGAAAGTGCATGAATCAAGAACAGCTGTCTTGTGTGGCTGTCCTAGTGTTGTTCAATGCATTCTACTGTCAAACCACACAGAGAACCTTACATACTGGAAGCTCACCTGGTTAGATAAACACACCATAAAATACAACTCCGACTCCGACCTCTAAACATTGTTCCAGCATAGTCTAGATGCATGACAAAGATGATGGACCTCACCCAGAAAGATATATCCAGATGCATAACACTCAGACAATTAGCTTCCCACCAGTCAGAGCAGGAAGTGAGATCTGAGCCTAACTCTCCTGCCCTGACTCTTGGTGTCATGGCACTGCAGCCTGAGCAGTCCTTTCAACCCAGGCAGGCTGTGGCTGGAGGCCTACCAACATCAGAAAAGCTGCATTTTAATGGACACGGTGAAATGGGACTGTACGTGGTGCAAACAATGGGACAGAGGAAATGGGGACAATCAGGTTCCAATTACTGCCATGCCCAACCACAGCTACATGGGTTGGTAGGAGAAGAAGTATGAAACAAACTAGGAATTAGGCAATAGCTTTGCCTTCAAGACCGATCCCATGGCACTCCTTTGCCAAAGCTGAAATGCCATTTTTATTTTCTGCCCTGATGACAGAACTGGGAAAAGAAGAACATGTTATTTACATCAAGCTTATACCACGCAAAGGAGAGTGGATCACTAAAGGACCGTGCGAAGTGGAACTAACGGGCCTTGCTGAGAGAGGACTTAGCTGCAACAGGGCTACGCTGCTGCAGCTGCAAAGCTTTCAGGAATTAAGAGGGCAGGCATCTCCAACACATCAGTACACCATGTACAGACTCCTTCAGTGGTACCTTAAAGATCTCTGCATCATGCTCTACTGTAGTGCCAGAGATGTGGCTTTAGTTAAACAATGGTTGAATTCCTATTACTTAATATGGTAGTGTTTATTACTTGGTAAGAAGTAGGAAGTGCTATTAACTCAGTACAGATGAATATAATGGCTGTATTTTAAGAAATGCATGAACCAGGACCATATTTAATTGGGAAGGCCCTTAGCATTGCCTGGGTACATGTGGTTAGAAGAGCAGCAGTGAGTTCAGACTTATTGCATACGTGATGGAGTCCTCTGCTCTTTTGCACCAAGTCCAACGCCTCTGGGCTACTAAATGCTGGCTGTCAGCAATAAGGGCCTCCTATGAAACTGGAGGAGTTGTGCCATATTTCACTAACATCTGAACCTCTCTCACCCAGACCTCTCTAATCACATTTGTGTGCGGCCTAGTATCTCCTACACTCATTAGGTAGCTGGGAAGTGGCAATAACTTATACTGACAGATCAGCCAGCAGAGGTATCCTATTATTTAAAATTTCCCGAGTCTAGCACTGCTGCTGCCTCTGATTTTTCCTCCTGTTATGTCAGGTCTTTCAGGACCAAAATCTTCAATCACCTTAGCTCTCACCTCTTGAATTCCACTTTTTTCTCTGAATTGCAGCAAAGTACAACCTAGCTGAAGTCTTTCTATGCCACAGCAATACCCATTTAATATCAATCCCAGCTCTAACTAGGTGCAGTGAACTGAATCCAGTGTAAGCAACCTTTTCCTTAATGTATTTTATCATGCACGTTAAAGAAATCTTACATAAAAAGCCTTGGACTTCTTCTGGACACCCATGGTCTGGCCAGTCGGTATACTGCAAATGCCACACTGTCCTCTCTTGCCCAGAGAGAAGATGCTTGACCTTCAGACCAGTAGTTGCATAGCAGCCGGAGTCTGTGCGGAACTTAGTTGTCACCTTGAACTTCCCATAAGTGGCTGAGCTGTGTTTAGAGCCCAGTTTAGGCCAATAACGATGACTCTTACTTCTTCCTCCCTCCTTAATAACCAAAAAACAAGCAAACAACGAAAAAAAAATAGCCATTAGTTCCTGATTATAATTCTCTACAAACAGAGGACATAAAACTCTGCAGATAAGACAAGTATTCTTATTTCAAATTACTGGACGAGCAAGGAGCATCCCACAAAGTAAAGAAAACATCCATTAAAACTCTCAGCCATATAATATTTCTAAGTGTAAAAATGCTTGAAGAACTAACTCTTGCCTCGTGGCAAAAGCCAGCTACTGCCTACAACACCTCGGTAAATATTCTCCTCCTGGGGAAGCCTCTCCTTTAAATGGAAGGAGATTCTCTTCAGCAGCTTCTAAGTATCTGTTGTTGATCAGCCTTGGGAACTGGACAGTGACTTGATGTGCTATGGCACTCCCTGTGTTTGCTAAGAGTGACCAGGCGTAAAGCAGAATGCAGTGTTAGTTAGCAACATGTGCCAGTTTTTATAACATATCACATAGTTCTTGGATTACAATAGAAACTGTTTTGCTTGGCATAAGAATAAAAAGATTTCTTTTTTCTTTTTTTACATGGACACTTCTACGGAAACAACAGCTTCTGGTCTCTTTTCAGCTGATAAGAGTGACGGTATGCAGAACTGGCCTTGGATGGGGTGGAAGTCTGTGTCATTTTAACCAGGAGCAGTTCAGCGCTCTCACATTCCAATGGAAACATCTTTGTTTGGTTTGGCCAAACTGAAGTGAAGCAGGGGGAAGGGGGGGTTCTGCTTGTTTCGCTTTAGTACTTGCCAAACTGAGTATCAGAAAGTTACAAAGTATAGTATCATAGCAGTACAAGCATATGTCCAAACAGAGTAAGAGGAAAAAGAGTTGTTGACAGAAAAAACAGGTTACTGGAGTGGGAAGTGATGATAACAGGAGATTTGCTCACATCAGAAAGAACTGTATTCTGTGATTTTACATACCTCTTCAGCTGTGACCATGGCTATAACATTCACCCCCTGTTCCCACACCATCTGCCAGAAGTCATGGCACGTGTGTGGCAGAGGCCCTTGAGTAGCAATGTAGTGCCACTCCTCTCCACCTACAGTAACCTGGGAGTAAGGAGGAAAAAAAAAAAAAAAAAAAAAATACAGTTAGTGCCCAAATTCTCAGCAGTGTCTGTGCCAGAACTGCCCTTTAAACAAAAGAGACCCTCATGAAACCTTTACTTCTTTGTTCTTCCACTTTTGTTCAAAATTTTGAACAAGAATCATCCTTTTGATAAAAGCAAATCTGACAAAACACAATCTTCGGTGCTTCCAAGTCCTTTCTTGATGCCCATAAACATAAAGCTTTGAGCAAAATGTCATCTATTTTTCTTGCCATTGCATCTGGATCATACAGATGAAAAAAAAAATTTTTTTTTTTTTTTTTGAGGCCCTGTTTCTGATATGGCTTAAGTACAAATAAGCAGCTGACTGACTTCCCTGGGCTTGGTGACAGACCCATAATGAAAGAAAAACTGAGCACCAGAGGAAGTGTCTATATGCATTAAAAAGGCATCGCATTGCTGCAAATTAACACACAGTGGTGTAGAAAGCCTGAATGCAAATGACATTTTGCACGCAGAAAGCTAAAGGCCTCTGCTGTTTAGGACCTCCCTCAATTATTTTCCACTCAGGCAAAAAATAATTTCTTAAACAGACTCTTACTACACTGATCACTGTTGAAGATGTGGCCAAGCTGCCCCCGGAGGATGCAGTTATGCCCCCACACTGTATATAACACAGAGCTCAGATAGGCCTGTTGCCAGCTAGTGATGAGATCAAGACAGGCTTCATTTCAAGTTATTCTTCCTCACTCATCTTGGGTTTTTCAGGTCAGAAGCTGCAAACTGCTATAAAGTAAATCCAGCACATTAAATGGCTTTCAAATGCCATGTGAAATTTAAAATTATCTAAAGCTGTAGTCATGTAAGTCTATTTCCCAATACATAACTGGATTACCAACCACATCTTATAGAAATATTTGTGTGTTTGCATGACAACACAAAACAAAATTATTTTTAAAGCACTAACACACAGATTTACACACTATAAATCATGTAGTGCCCTGAACAGACCCAGCAGTACCTTGGAGTTAACCAGTATAAAACACTGCATCATTTACCTGACTAAGGCAGATCTTCATACTTGGGCAGTTAAAAAAAAAAAAAAAAAAAAAAAAAAAAAAAAAAAAAAAAAAAAAAATCACTTGTGTGTAAAAAATTATTATTTTATGACAGATTATTTGCTAAATATCAGGAAAGGTTTATACAAAAAAAAAATTTTTCAACTTTTTAGGTAAAAAGCCAAACCACTTCTAGAGCTACTAGATATAATTTTAAAATGTGCTTACCAGCAAAAAGCAAACCCAGATGAACAATTATTTTGGAAAGTTAAAATATTTTTCCTTCTCAGGCTAAGACCTCTTAATTCCACATGTTAGCCCAGAGCCACTTCTCACAACAAAGTTATAAATCCCAGAGAAGATGATTTACAACAGAAATGCTGACACATCCATAAATATCAAGGTGCTGGCGGACAACGCTACAAGGAGCAATCAATAACTCTGACAGGTTTAAGCATATACAATGTTTGAGGTACAGGTCTTTAAACACATTTTCAGAAATAGAATCAATTTATTTGTTATTCAAACAGCTGTTCATTAAGCTGAGTTACTTGGGTTTTTACACCTGTAACTAGCATAGCATTTGTATGATAACAAATTTTTCACTGCACTGAAAATGGTTTTCAACCCTGTACACCAGMTCATTTTCTTATTTCATACTATGCAGCATTCTCCTCTGTGAATGATGGTTAAAATCTGCAAGACCAATGCAGGTAAACTCCTCAAGTTCTTGTACTAGGTGGGAATGAATATAAAACTGCACAGCACTAACCAGCATCTTGCACTTGGACTGGTCTTGCACTTGCATGCTTGTCTGCAGTCATGAGTGCTGGTATAGTATTACTGAGCTTTTTAAGTTAATACTGACCTGACCCAAACAGTCAGATGAAGTGGTCTCTTGCCTAATCCATAAGTTTAATTACAATTTGTCTCTCTGGTATAGACGACGATCTTAGTATCTTAACAGCAAAGGTCAATGGTAAATAAGCAGAGAAATACTGTAAAACTGCGGGGCTTGCAGACTGAGCTGGAATCCTCCCGGCATGGATCTTATCAGGATGATAGAGGAGTTTTCTTTGTCTACTGACTTCTGGTCCAAATATTCAGCCTCCTGGCACATGATATGAAAGGACCATAAATAGTCTGGAGGGAATGGGATGCCTGGAATGTTTACTGCATTCTAATGCCCTGACTGCAGGATATTAAAAATTGAATATTGGGCTGCAAACACACACACACTGTGCTACTGAGGTAAATTTCGCAGATGCGATTTCACCTTCTAAGCAAAAGCACATCTGCTTGGCTTCCGTACACGCCACTACGAGCGCGAGAGGAAAATACTGGCAAGGACCACTGTCATGCGCTAAAACATTTGTGCGTGTTCCTGGGTGCTCTATGAATGCGAGATGCATGCATGTCCAACACTGACACACAAGGTAAAATGGGGACTCAAAACTGGCCGGGGAAAATTCTTTTCTGGCTAGTATTGCTTTGTGGGCATAATTTATGTTAGGAATCTCTTTTTTTTTGGCCTCCTAACAAAGTAGATGAAAAATTTTGGGCTCAGAAATCCATCATCATAACAACGTCTGTTTATGCAAAAACTCAGTATCTGCTACCTACCAGGCTATGCAGAAAAGTGATAACCTGCCAGAATCCTGGTTCAGAAATTGTTTTGAATCAACAGGATTTAACACTGTAAATCACAACCAAGGAGGCCAGCAAGTCTCTGTAAACTTTTAAAAGGCTTTTACTCCAGGAAAATATTAATTTAACAGGAAGTGTTATTTATTATTTTTTAATTATTTMTTTTTAATTTGGATTTTGACAATGAGAAAGAGCAGACAGCCCTCTCTGACAACAACAGAATCTGTCATCTGAGGGAGAGGAGTGCTGTTACTTCTCTCAGGGTAGAGTAAAAGCCAACAAAGGACTTCGCAAATAGTACTGGAAGCTTAAAAAAAAAGCAAGCATCTGCAGCCACTGCAGGATAGTTCACTGTTAAAACTGGCCACGTTTCTAAGTAACAGAGTCAGATCATATCTTAAATTGTTTCTACATTGAATTAACAAGAAGAAATCTGAAGTATCTTGATAAAAACTTATTTTGAAACACGGAAGTCCAATGCAGTATCCAATCAGAGACACAGTCATCTCATTAGTGAGGTGTTCTCAACCCATACTTAAAAAAAYTTTTTTTAAAAATCACTCAACTTATGATAACAGGAAGAAATACGTTATTTATATATATAATTGCAGTATCTATGTGAACATGCATTACTCATAACTACATACTTTTTCTTTGGACGTGGAACTGCATTCACGGAGCTACATCCTTGATTTCTAAAAATCATATCCTATATGCTAGTAAATGGAAAAACTATTTCCGTCAAACTTTGTGCAGTATTTCTTTCAGGCTGTACCAGTCAGTTGCAGGGACTCATTCTGCATGGGTTGTCGTAATCCCCCAGTGGCCCGCAAGGCTATTGGGACTGATAAATCAGAACACGTACTGACCAAGTAGACAAAGTTTGCCTGCAGCTGTCTGTCTCTCTTGAAAACTTCCACTGGTGGAAACTCTGAATATATTCCTCTCTAGGAGTAACATCTCCTTGCCCTGCACTTAGCTGCTCTTTCTTTCAGGTACAGGGTCATAACAACCGTAGTACATTGGAGGTATTGGGGCTGATCTAATGCGTTTTCATGAGGTTTAAGAAACATGGCATCTCTTTCTACATTAACCAGTAGAGACATTCCACAACCAGCTGGCAGAGGTGGGCATAAAAAAGTAAGGATGCCTCTCTAGCAAATAAATCAACTCATGCATGCTAGTTGATAGGGGACTTTAGAGATGCCCATGCTGACACAAAGGTACAATGATGCATTCTGACTAAGCTACCTTTTCAGAATTTCCGGAGCTACAGAAAATGCTGCTGTGCATCCAGAAATGCAAACAAAGCTTTAACATACCTTCATTTGCAAAGCAAAGTTCAAGAAAGTGTTTACCTTTATGTGTGAAGCATTGATGTAGCCTGTATTATTTTCTTTGGTCGGCACCAGCTCTACTCGGTTTTCCTCATAAGGAACAACCTCCCTGATGCGGTTGCGCTCAGTGTTTTCAGGCAAGGCAGCAGTGGTGAAGATCCCATCTGCCTTTTTCTTTGGAATCTGCTCGTATTCTGTAAACACCATCCCCTCTTCCAACTTCCTCTTCAAGATTTTGCACTAAGATTTAACAAAAAGGAACACCATTCCATTAATTCCTCCTGGAAGAATGTTTACCACTGGATCCGTCCATCAGTTCTTTAAATTTCAATATATAGCCGTAGCATTCTCTCGCTCATTTCTTTTTTCAGTTGCAGTTATTTGAGGAAACACGACACACTCTTATTTCTACTGAATGAAACCACAAGCAAACTTTACATTTTTACATTCCACCTCCAGACTTCTTAAGACTGATACCATAAAAAGCAAAACCATGCTAAATACAGTCCTGGTTCAGTATGAATTTGTATGTGATTTCACCACAACAGATACTTGTAAAAATATTTTAAATTTATCTTTTTAGGAAGAAGATCACACTGCGAGAAGTGTGATGTGGCCCACATTTTCAAAATACTCCCTAACTTGCACACATGCAATTTCTGTGGTTGAACAAAACCCCACATATGTACAGGCAGAGGTTAAGTTCTGTCRTCTGCATACCAGACAACACAAGGCTGCAAATTTCTATCCAGAAAGCCAGAAAGATTCTTTGCAAATATGTCTCTCAAATCTTAATGGCAGCAAATGTTTTTAATTTCCAAAATTCCATATACATGCACACACCCACATGCACRAACATCAGGAGGCAAACAACTTTTTTGTTTTGTTTTGTTTTAATCCCGTTAGAGACATTAACTTAACTCCTTAGTTGTATCAGAACATGAAAGATGGTATCTACAGATAATCACTGTAGAAAGACTGCGTGATCAAGTGAAAAATGTGCAAAATGTTAGATCTACAGCTTGATCTTGTATGACATTTTATGGTCACGTGAAACGGTGAACAGCCTCAATTTTCATCGACTGCAGTAAACGTTCAAGACATTTAACGCTTTGCCAGCATCCAAAGACACACCAGTGTTAACCACAGACCTTTTCCATTAATGGCTCTGAAAACTTTTAAGAGAATTTTTTTCACATTTTAAATCAAATTTTAATATTTTAGAAACTTCATGCTGCTGGGAACAAAGAGAACGAGCAACATTTCATGAGCCTCCACCTTACCCTCTCATCCATTGGCACCTTGGCGACTTCATCCTGGCTGTCCTCCGGCACTGGAACCCTAGCAACTGAGAGTCCATTCAGTGCTGCCAACATCAAGGGCCTCTTCTGGGCCTCCAGGCCTGCCATCTTCTGCTTTTCTAGATTCTTTTGGCAAGAAAAGGCACGTTTTCATCTCTGTGTGATTATTTATAATGCCAGTAAAATGCTGGAATGTTTTTTTAATCTCCAAAATCTGCAACTCTCTGGCCAAGGAATGCAGATGATCACCATTAGCATCGTAAATTCAAATACAACCTCTATTCTTCCTGTTATTCCTCAAAGGCCTGCTCCTACATGAGCACAGAATTTTAATTTCAAAGAAGCAATCCCAGCGTATAATACAGTTTACATGCCATCAAAAGACATACAAATACAATCTCGAGCATTTTTTTGCAAACATCATTCTGAATGTAGGACACACAAAGCATCACCCTGTTACGTTAAAGCAGCACTACCGTAGCCAAGATACCTGGGGCATCTTTTAAAAAGCAATAATTTCAATCTATTACAACAAACAGTAAAACACAGGACAGTTGTTTCTCTTCTGCGATGGTAATACTTAAAATGAGAAGTCTTCTGATGCACTCAGCTATTATGATGATTCAAATAGCACCCATGATATATTTCACACTAAAAACTGAGCTCACAAATCCCAGAAACTGGAGCTAACAGCAGCCAGGGAGGGATATCGTTTATGATATTCATGCATCATGTTATGCTGCAACACGGAAAACCCGAGTATGAATTTTAAATTCATCCTGCTGCCCTCCTTATGCCACTGGGAGCTGAAACATCAAGCAAGAAGACAGACCATCTCTAGAAGGAGCTGCATTATGGATATTTTATTCCACTTCCTTAACAGTTCTTTCTGCCAGATTTGGAAGGGGAGATGAGCACAAGAGAAGCCTGGTTCTCAGCATGCATATGGAAGCTGTGGTCACCCACGCAGGCCAAGCTCAGCTCCTGGAAACACACTACTGAACCTGAATGCCCTCAGACATATGTAAATGGCTTGATTTTTCAAAAGCCTGTGAGCTTTTTCCTCACCACTGGGTTCCTCCAGAGCACTAAGTAAAAAACAAACAAAAAAGCAAAACAAAAATCCAAACCAGCTCCACTTTCTTTTCTTACTTCCAGAAAGCAGGAAAATGCAAGTATTTTTTCTTTGTTTGGGGATTTTATTATTATTACTACTTGCAAGGTAAAATAGAAAAGTCTGTGTTTAAAAGATCAAGGTCATCAAATTACCATTAATATAAAATGTGATTCCTATGACAAAAGGAAGGTCTGCATGTGTTAAGACTGCTGATCTAGGCTGAAACCGCCTTAAAAGCTTAATGCTAAGACCACCCCTTTACTTTCAAACAACAGCAGCAGCAGCACCACCTTTTGACCAAAGACTGATCTGAATGATTATTCAGAGGAAGAGTACTCAAACATCTCCTCTAAGCTCTCTTCTTACCTTCATTTCCATCCTAAAATCCTTTGGGTTCCTGCTTCTCAATATGTTTTCTTTCCTCAGAAGATCAAAAGAGCATATCTATGCTTGTTGTTACACCAATGTCTACAGTATTCATTCATGAAAGATTATGTTTTATAGTAAAGTATCTACTTTATGTTTAAAGTTTAAGATTCTGCAAGGAGTAAATTCAGTCTCCGTGATGCAACTTAGTGGCCCAAGTTCGATTCCTAACCATTACATCAGTGTAAGGATCACCAACGAACAAGAGGCACTATGCATATGTTTAGAAATTTTTTTTGAATATACAGTTGTATTTAAATCTAACTAGTTACTGACCTAGTACATTACAAACTCTTTTCTGCTCTGGACCATTTAGATGCTTCATTAATTTGTTTCAGGAATTGTTTTTGTTTCAGACCTCAATTCTGAAAGAAAGAGCCACGGCACACACTTGGCTTTCTGTAACTGCAGTTGCACTTCCCAGAGCATTACATTAAGCACATACGTAAGTCACTGAATGGTAAGCACCCCTCACGTTTCTGCCATTGCTTGCAGCGGCACTGACGCCTTTAAATACTTTTTATTCTAAATTCACTGCAACTTTAAAAGGACCCTATTTCTCATACTTGAGTACATTTTTAAAAAAATAAACAATCCAGATCCTCAACCACCCAGCCTCTACATCTGCTGCTTCTGTAATTAGATATCCAGTCACTCATTTAGTTATTGGCAAAACCGGCAATCCATATTCTACAGCTACCAGTGTTTTATTCAGATAACTATGTTATATAAAGTGGCAGGAAAGGCAATCAAAGAGATCATTTGAAAAACTCAAGAGTTTCCATTGTGTTATATATTATGCGATACCTAACTCGACATCCCTGCAAAGAAGGAGCAAAATGCTAGCGCTGAAACACCCGTCCGTCTCAGCAAACACATTTTGGACTCATCCTGCCCTCAAATCCACGGGGGCTAGCGAGCCACGCAGGCAGAAGGGGATCCGGCATTGAGGGGGACTTTGCGGTCAGCCTCCTCGTCGCCCGGCTGCGTGCTCTGCCACCCACCTCGGCCTGGCACTGCTGCCAGGGTGGTGGCATCATCAGCTGGATCAGACACGGATCTGGCCAGCGGTCGAATAACCACAGCGGAGGAAGCAGACAAGCCCAATAGCAGTGCACGGGATCAACCCTTTGGTGGCCATACAGACCCACAAAACCAAATTGTATGTGGCACTTAATATCACATTTCCTAACTTTAAGTAAATCAACATCTTCCCACCCACGTGCTCCCCACAGTTTACTGATCCAACAGTTTTCTGGTATGGAAACTGACCTGTATGATTACTAATTTCCAAGAAGCCACTGCAACAGAGGAAGGCACTTACCCTCATCATGATTTCTCTTTCTATAATGCTGTCCTCAATAGAAAACATTTCAGACACAGGCCTTTCCTTGACAGGTTCTTTCTTGACCCTCTCCTTCACACTCGTGAGGTCAGGCTCTGAGATAGAGGGCCCGAGCGAAGACCCGTTTATTGCCATTTGATCAGTTCGAGAGACACTAATGGCTTTGGAAGGCCCTGGCCTCATGGCCTTGGCCCTGGCTACAGCCACAGAAATGCTAATATGGTCCTGCCTCAGGGCTCCATTGCTGACACTTTTACGAGGCCCAGGATACTCTGGAGGAGGTTTATTTGGTATCCTAGCCAAGGCAGCTTGCAGCTGAGCACTGTACTCCATGTTCTCATGGAGGGCTGTTATCCGTGACACAGATTCTGGGGTTTCTTCTTCCTCTTCGCTTTCACTGCTGTGTATCAGCATCGTGGCATCAGAGAATGTCTTTTTGTGATGATAATGAGGAACCTGCTGAACTTCATGCCCCATCTGAACAGACTCTTCTGGCTGCACCTGCTCCCGCAAAGTGTTCCTGCGCGGCAGAGGGGCGTTTAAAGTTTTTAATGCCATGGCTTCTATACCACGTACCATATTGCTGATGACCTCCAAACTATGGCGCTTGTTCACAGCTGCATGATGCTTCACTGCCATGAGGGGCTCACTGACCTCCTGCAGTGACTGACGGACGACCGGTGAGCTGTCCTCTTGGAAGGTCTTTACTGAGAGCTGGACTTTGCGAGTGACCAAGTCAGGACTGCTCCCACTGACATACTTGTGCCGGTGGCTTGCCAGGTCTGGCGTGCTAGTGGCAGGACGTGGGCGTGGGTATGGAGGTGGGGGTCTGAAGAGATAGTTCTTTAACATGTGAGCGGTGTTGTAACTCTGGCTGCTCTGCAGCTGCATGTTAGCCAGTTCTGGTGTGCTGACAGTGTGGGATATGGCACTGGCTGCTGTCTTATTTTGCACAGCATTATTAGGGTTCATTTGGTCAGACGGGGCGACAGGCTTGTTATAGCCACCACCCTGGGGCCCGTATGTAATCGTGTAAGGATGTCTCTCTCGAATCTCAGGCTGACTATAAACTAGGTCTTCCGGCTGGTTATAAGCATGTGTGTTTCCAATATTGAGATTCCTTAAAGACTGACTTTGACTATCCATCTGGATCACCCCTCTCTTCATTTGCCTCATGACAGTTTCATAATCTGGAGTTGGCCGGTAAGATGGTACTATGATTGCACTGTGTCTGTGGCTGGGGATATAGTCTGCTCTCATGATGTCGCTTCCAGGGATGCTCAGATTTGAGGACATTGGAGATGCCTGGATGAAGTTCTGTGAGCGATTGAGGGAGTTCATGCTGTGGGCACTGCATACGCTCCCATTGGGTCCATTACCATTCAAGTAGCTGAAGTCCATTGGACACCTGTCCAAACTGGTCTGAGACCTACAGTAGAAAGTTTCTTCATTTCCGTGGAAAATGCTATCTGTGTAGAGCAGAGATAAAGACGTTGACAATTTTAACATACAAGGACTCATTCAATGTTAACAAAACTTCAAATGCAGTCTGCACCAACAATTACAGAGACAGCTTAGTGTACAACAACTCCAGGGAACATTTGGTCTTGGGAACATCCTTGGGTCACTAAAATAGAGCTAAAACAAAGCTACTCCTGTAAACACTCCCAACAGTTAGCAAAATATGGTAGTTTAGATCCTTGTGGGAGACATGAAAGGGGAAAGAGAGGAAGTGTTTTTGCCTGGGGTGGCAAAGAAGAATAAAGGGGCATCTCCTCCCTCAGCATCCTGGAAGGATTCACTGCTACTGCCATCTTAAAAATCCAATGCTGCTAGCCCATGGTAACCCTAAAAATTCTCTTGTCTTCTCTGTTGATGCACTGCTGTCTGTGATTCGAAGTAGCAGAGGACTGTGGAATTGGAAATCCTACTTCAGACCAACCAACAGTTTTGAGGATCTGAAGTGTAACAGAGCAGGGTGATCAAGACTCAGGGCGGGGGGGAACCAAACAACAAAACAAGAGAAAAAAAAAAACACTCTACAGATGTGCTAAAGAATATTAAATACTTCAGCAAAGGATATTTGAGAGAGAATCAAGATGGTAAAGATGATGTCCTGGATCACAACTTTACTGCAAGACTGTCCATGTTGAAAGTCTTGTAAGAAAAGAGTAGCAGCTGCCAAAACTCTGAAATCAGCTAGTTCTTCAACAATATAGAGAAGTCTGTGGTAAAACTAAGGGAACTTTATAATTCTTCTAAAATTGAGAATATCCCCCTTCAGAGCCTCAGCTTCACAGTAAAACAGTAGTAGCCACTAAGCCAAATCTTCTACTGTATGCAAGGAACTATACTGAATGGCTCCTTTCAAAACTTACCAAATTCTACCTTAAAATTAGTCAGACCACCACAACTCTAAAATGCTATCAGGTATGCCTAAGAACTCCTCTGCCGGTGAGAGCACTTCAACTGTACCTCTCATGAACTGCAAAGAACGTAGCCTAACAGACCTGGCTACGTGTATTCCAAAAGGTGGTGTGGTTAAGGGTGTGAGACTCAACGTGTTTAGGGGCTGGGCTCCATTCCCAGCCTTGATCAAAGTAACCTGGTACAACCTCTTAGAGAATTTATTCGTCAAACACGGGGGTAAAAATAGTTAACCCTCCGTAAGTCCATAAGGCTAACAATGCAGGCAGATGTTGGTGAAAAATGAGCAGAAAAGATTATCTAAATATACAGTTTTGTGACCAGGACCCTATGATTTCTCCTACAGTAAAAGATACTTGCTGTCTCCTTTTCCCTCACTCCGTTTCTCTCCCTGGCTCCAGCTGGCACTGCCTTTGAGTACAGCCATCATACTTCCTTTAGAAATTATTTCTTCAGCTCACTGAACTGGAATACCAAGTTTAAGGTCCATATAATCATGCACAGACATTTTAGAGAAATCTGAAAACGAAATTGGACTTTAAACAGAAGACTTACTGCAACATTAACTATAAAACTGCTAGCTCTCCTCCAGTAGCAACTCCCATTTGACCATGACGGCATTAGAAATCTAGACATAAGGGGTAGGAGCTTCTTTGCATACACATAAAATTGAAGTCCATTAAAGGAAAAATATATGCTCTAAGTACCTTGTGAATTATGTGTTTCAGTGTAGTGTTCTCCACACTGGACATGCATAGGAGGCAGTATAAATGGATGTTGTCTTGGCTGAAATAAAAGCACAAGTAAAAAAAAGCATTAGGAACTTCGTTTGCTACAATTTTTGCAGCTGAAACAGGAAAAACGGTTCTATGCCCTTTCCACTGAATACTGCTCTTTCTTACCCAGCCAAAGACACATGGCTTGGCATTTCTTTATAGAACAGAGAATAACAGTTCGTAAATTGTTTGCTAAATTTTGTTACGGAGCCCAAAGCTGACCAGTTAAGACTCCTTTAAGCTCAACCACTTCAGAAAACAACATCCAGACTCTCAGCTCACTTAGAAATTTTCAAAAGTTTATTAAAAGCCCTTACCCTTGAAGAATTAAAACAAAACAAAACAAACACCTAATCAGGACAAAAGCAGGAGATGGAAAAAATTCAGGGACCTAGAACACTGTTATACAAGCAATATGAGCACATATGGACTTAAAATAACTCTGCAAATTACATGAATATCGGATTCCCTAGATAATGAATTGGAGCCTTCCTCCAACAATCTGCACTGCAACAAGCTTTTTAACACAACAAGTATCACAGGGGGCATTTCAGCATTAAATCAGCAGGATCATTTACAGCAAAATAAATCACAGCTGACATTGTATTCACCGGCTTTGTCCATTGGTAAACCAATGCGTTTTGCAATCACATTTTACCACCTGCACTGTAATGTCCTGTCTGATGTCACTGAGCAAAGTTTATGAAAACATACTTTGAAATGTCCATGGAACGCCTCTCCTATGAAGAAAGGCTGAGAGAGTTGGGGTTATTCAGCCTGGAGAAGAGAAGGCTTCGGGGAGACCTTATTGCAGCCTTTCAGTACTTAAAGGGGGCTTATGGGGACAGGCTTTTTAGCAGGGCCTGTTGCGACAGGACAAGGGGGAATGGTTTTAAACTAAAAGAGGGTAGATTTAGACTAGATATAAGGAAGAAATTTTTTACGCTGAGGGTGGTGAAACACTGGAACAGGTTGCCCAGAGATGTGGTAGATGCCCCATCCCTGGAAACATTCAAGGTCAGGTTGGACGGGGCTCTGAGCAACCTGATCTAGTTGAAAATGTCCCTGCCCACAGCAGTGAGGTTGGACTAGATGACCTTTAAAGGTCCCTTCCTGTCCAAACCATTCTATGATATACGAAGTAAGCAGAAAGAGAAGGAAGACACTCTTGTCTCTTTAATGTGTCTTCCTTAACAGCGGAATAAGGGTTTTTCATCTAGGCTGATTCAAGTAGTTCAAACTATTAAGGAATACTGTGGATGCCCAAGGAAGAAAAGAAACACCAAATAATTTACCTTTGCATGCACATGCACAAAATGAGCACCACGCAAGTTAGCTACTGAAGAGGGGGTGGGGAAGGGGTTAAATTTACATTTTCTATGTAAATGGGGAGAAGGAATGAGAATCAAAGAAACTGAACACACATATGAATTCTTGCATACAAAATGGTTGTGTTAAGCCAGAGCTGGAAGATGACAGGAAATACTTGTGCTATAACAACAATTACTTCCAAGGGTATAAAACCCTACCCTCACTGAACAATCTGAGCAAAGGAGCGTGCTGCTGACAACCCGAGTAGCTGAGCTTAGTCTGGAACAAACCAAGATGTTGGAAAGCCTAACAAATGGGGGGCAGAAGAAAAGTGCAAGGAAGAAGTGACTTCTACTGGGAATGTATACAGACAGTTTTCTTTGTGATAGATGTTATGGAAGGTATCTGCAAGAAATTAGGGATTATTCTGTTGTGGGTTTTTTGGGTTTTTTTTTTGTTTGTTTGTTTGTGGGTTTTTTTGGGTTTTTTTGTTTGGTTTTTTTTTGTTTGTTTGTTTTTGAGGCCCATCTGCCTCTTCTGACGAAACAGGAGAAGCTTGAGGTCTGCAGAACGTCAATATCCAACTTAAGGATCACTTGGATTTTTTTTCTGAAAAATCAGCTAATTAAACATATCGTCATATTAAGGTCTCCTACACTGAGGAGGTTTTGCTGGAAAACCAGCATCACTGGGTGGCCTGACAGGAAAAAGAAACAGCATAAAATGGCTTTAAAGTAATAGTTAATAAAATACAGGTTCACCATGATGCCAAAACTGTATAAAGGGTCTTAATCTGAAAGTAATGAAAATGATCCTCAGTGAAGTGGCAGAGCCTCACCCCAAAGATCCCACTTCACTACCCATTTATGCCTACTGATTTATTACCATACAAGACAAATGAATAGGTAGGTGTATAAAGGTATGTACAGTGCAGACAACAGTCAGGAGGGCTTTTTTTTTTCTCCCCAAAGAGAACTGTTCTAACAAGTTAACAAAACAATTATGAAAAAAGCAGTTGAAAGTTCAACGTGAACGGTTAGCAGCCCAGTTCACTTTTTAATTGATGAGCACACATTCCTCCTCTTGATCTTCCTGAGACTTTGTTTTTTTTAAAAACTTGTTGCATGCTTATGTTCAAAACATAAAGAGGCAGCAGGATTTGTTATTCCTTTGAAAAAGCAGATTTCCATTTTTCATATCTAATATAGAAGGCAGCTCTCTTTTTCCCCTTGTGATATATCTGAGGCCATAGCATAAGAATGCAAAGCACATTTCACTTCTTCTCCTTCAGTTTTTCATAGTCATCTCCAGGGACCAAACTAGCAGATACCAAAAATACTGTAAATATGCCTCAGAGAACGTAATAGACAGCCTGCGTATTGCATCATGGCACCTTAGAAACATGCTAAGAATGAAAGGACAAAAGAAATCCGGAGCCAGCTACAACAGCTTTCCTGCCAAAGGCTGGGAAACACAGAATGCAACTTTTAGATCTAATGGACCATATATAAGCACACAGGAAAACAGCCTGTGATGAAATCTGCAAAGATAAGGCTATCCTAGTATCAGTACCTGCTTAAGCTTAATTTTGGAACATTTTCACAAGCTGTAACCACACCGTGGGGATATGTCAAGAAAACACTCCTGCCCACGTTAGCTTTCTGCCTCACAGCAATAGGCTAATGGAGTTATCACTCTGGGAAGGTCTACAAAGCAGGTATAACCTATATCACAAATGAAAACTGGCAACCTGCATACAGATAATATTGCCCTCTGTCTAAGGCACCAGCAGTGCTGTTGCTACTCTTATTTAAGGGGTTCTTAATTACTTTAAGAAATACTGACATACTAGATGTTAAAATTGAATCCAAAAAAGTGTCCTTAGAGCTGACAGGGAAAAAAGATTCCCACAGATGTTTTTGGTAAAGATTTCAGGAAAAAGTTACCCAGTTTTGTCAGATTTACAGTATTTATGGAGCTCAGTTAAATGGAAACAAATACGGTTTAAGAAAAACTCTGAATCACAATCCTGTACTGATTATAATAGTTTTACTTAAAATCACAGTAACTTCACACAGAAAATAGGCTCTTAACCCAAGAAGTTGACAAATTATAAGTAAACTTTGTACAAAAACATGAGGAATGGAAGAAATGTGAAAGGAGAAGCTGTAAAATTATGTAATGACTAGGTTTTGATGTATACAGCACAAGACACTTCAAATTCTTTCTAGAGGATCATTTTCTTTACATATTGAATATAACCTCAATCCAGTAGAAAAGATGCTCAGTTTCTGCAGGGCAAATAAAAATATAATGCCTTGAAGACTGTAATTTTTAATCCTCCGTGGTGATATTACCCAGTTAAATTAATCAACCTGGGCAGCCATACCCTTGAAACTCATTTCAATCATATTGTCTACAACAGATGAGTTAATGTGATTATTTGAAATTTAGAAAGTATTCCATCTTACACAATGCCCCATCCCATTAGAAATAGTATAGACATTCTTAAAGACCCCACCGTGGCACATACCAAGGATGACCTACTCCAAGTGGGCCGTCGTCGGATAGGAGGAGGAGAACTTGATTGTCTGTGGAAGAAAAAGTAAAGAGAAATACTAGAAACTACAATATTTCAATTCTGATTCAAGAATGGATGGGAAAAACAAGAGATGAAGAATCTGTAAGTATTGCTCATTAATGAGATTAAAAAAAATATGAATAAATGAAAATAATTCAGGTCCTTCTCTAAATACAGAAAGTATTCCAGTTCCAAAATATACATGCCTTCTGTTCATTATCCTATTTGGCTTACTTGTAAACACAAGAAAGAAAAACTCTGGTTTAAAAATGAATCAAACAAATAAGTCTCTTAAGCAATAAAAGCTGAACATGGCACACAGGCACAGTCTCAGGAGACTTAAGGTGAACATTAAAACAACAACAATTTTATGAAATTCATAGCAATCACTCCAAAGCAATGTGCACAGATCAGGAGGGGGAAAAAAGCAAATGGTTAGATAATACTAGCAGAGCCACATACAATGTTAGAGTAGCCAGGTGCAGTGGAAGGAACAAGGAGTGTAGGAGGAAAAAAAAAAAAAAGAGGAAGGGAAAGAAACAAGTTGAAGGAGGCAGAAATATAGTGCTTACGTGAAGAGAGGAAAGGTGGAATTTGTCCTCTTACAGTTTCTGATCTGGTGAATGATGTTATGTGCGATTAGAGGAAATGCACACAGGAAAACAAACAACTATCATTTTAACAGAGGGCAGGAAAATTATTTGGCTAGAAAACACACATTGGCATATGCTGTCATCAATATCTGTGGCTCTAACACAGAAGCTGATACCACATGAGACTGTAGTAAGAAGGAGAGCTGTTCTAATGGCAATAATACATTTAAATTCCAGTTATTTCACTCTGACCTCATGACCTTCCCTATCTTTACTAGTCCAAATATTTGTAAGTTGCATACGAAGCTGCTACATACCCCCAGTTCATGGTACCCACATACTTAGGGCTCAGTGTTTAGAAATAAACATGATCAAAAGCTGCTGCTTCTGCAGTCTGAATTATGAACGGTAACAGAACAGTCCTCTCTGTTGACCCCAATATACAGCTTCAAAGGGTAAATATTCCAAGATGACAGACTATGGTATTTTGTTTTCTTTCTTGACTGTCACAGGGGAGACAGTCAGGAGCTTCCTTTGAACTCAATTCCTCCAAAACCATTAAAATTAAATTTAGTATTGGGCTACTGAAATGCACTATATACTGCTAAGAAGTGTCTTTTCTGGTCTTCCACTCACCTCCTAAGAACTGTAAACGCCATCTGAAATCTAATCAACATCTCTTTTCCGTAAGTGAAAAGATCACTCTCTGCAGTTCACCTCATTGGTCTCTCCAATACTCTAACTCACCATATGTTAATATATTGTGTGCATATGTAATATTAGAAAGCTAAACCTTTCGATCTTCCCTTCATCATTTTGGCTTTATTTTCGAACAGAGGGCATTACCCCGCTAAATAGATGGGATGTCCAGCTCTAACTAGAGCTGTTGATAGAACTTCTTCATATCTTTCCAGCTAAGTTGGTAAGTTTTACAAGCGATTCATGTTCTCATTGATATACAAACCCTGCACATCATGAAAATTTTCAAAACTCTAAACTTCTCAAAGCAAAATTTATCTCAAACTTAAATCACTGCATGCTGGTATAAATGAAACATAGTCAGCTAATAAACTGACTTTTGACTTATAACTAAAGCCTCATGAATTCCTCCTTCAGTTAGGATGAATCCACCTGTGTGAGAGGACTAGCTCAATGCCAGTTCCTTAATAAGTGCTCAAAGTAGAGCCTAAAGGAGACTTTGGGTTCAGATTTATAGCCTCTGCTGTGTCGTGCTACTATAGCTACGCAGATTAATGTTCCCAGGTATCCTCCCTTGTTTGGTGCACATTAAGAAGCAGATAAATTATACTGCCCAAATTAGAAGATGACAACCTGTGTTTTCCACCAACCTTAGCCGCTAGTTGGGTAGTGCATCTTCAAAATGCTACTGCAATTCACACTTTGGTGTGTTAACATATGTCACCTTTCACTCCAGTTTATACTAATACTCTGGGTTATGAACAGCAGAGACCAAGGGCTTCAATTTAAGACTCTGTCAGATTTGGCTGCTGGAGGGGAGCATCAAGCCTCACAAGGCTTAGAATGAAATTTCATTCTCAATTGTCTCTTCTTGCTGGTGGTTAAAACAAAACAAGAAAAAAAGGGAAGGGGGAAAAGAATAACTGACAAAAGTGACTAGAAAAAACAAACAAAATCAGACACGCCAAAACTCAGAGCAATTCCAAAGCAGGGTATCAGAAAACAACTCTGAAGAAAGAGTACTCACTCTGTGCAGATTTTGTTCTGTTTGTAAAACTTGTGTCTTGCTGCAAACAGCCGTGAAATATATTTGGCATTTTCAAGATCATCCTTTAAACACAAGAAAAAATAAGAAAAAAAAAAAAAAATATATATATATATATAATCATTCATTTTGTTATTCTTACCAAGAAATAACAAAGAAGAGTTTTAAAAAATCCAATTGCAGTAACACTTGGTAGGGTTCGTCATGTACAGAATCTGTCTGCCAAGAACATGTCTAGTGCCCTCAAGAGCATTCAAGGCATTGAATTACTGAAATACAGTGGCATGCCTTTACATGCTGCCACTTCTCTGCTAAGTCACAGTGGGAGGGAGGAGGGACAAAAGAAAAAAAAAAAAAAGACTCAAGCTTGCTGGTCCAGTTTCGATACTGGCCTTGGTTCAGGGAGATGGAGAGTTATTTTAAATAGCACAAAACAGCACTGCAGCCCTCTGAGTTCCAGTATGTGCATGCATGGTAGCTTATGCCCAGTTTCTACAACTGCTTATGTGGCTATATTTATGCCAGCATGGAAGATGTGGCACTGTGCCACAGTGTGGCACTGTGGATGTTTCATCCAACAAGCACTTCAGTTTTTTGCAGACTTCCCAGCATAGTATACTTTGGGATGCTTGGAAGAGAATACAAATATTGGTAGCTAAATGAAGTTAATTTCACTCTCTGCATAAAGTAAAATGTGAACTTTGGGGGGGGAGGGCTGATGGTGAGTGAGCCCCTCTGGGAAAGTGGAATTTTAAAGGTTAATTTTTTATATAAGCAGCTTTCTTGATGACACTGATTAGATTTTTTTCTTACTGTGTGAAAGAGCACATTCTCTTCTTTGTTGATCAACTCTAGAACAATCGAAGACTTGTTATGTGCTATATTCCCAATGTCATTCCACCTGTAGAGTGAAAAAATGCGGTAGAGTTTGCCAACACATACATTCAAACATTTCACAAACACATTAAGAATCTCTTAGTCAACATGAGTCTCGTTTTATGGGAAAGCTTTTCAGTAGCTGTTTGGTGAAGAAACACGGTCAGGAAAATAAGGAAGTCATGCTCTGATTAAAGGAGAAACAGATACTCAGCTCTTAACCCAAAGCAGGAGAGTTAAAAGCTCTCTTTAAAAACACCAGTTTGAAGACTCACAATACATTGAAAATACATTAATGATAAACATTATACTGAACTGTGGCATTTTTGAACTGATTGATTTTAGCCACATGTAATAGAAATTTTTAAATTTTTTTTTTTAATAGTGCCATTCCTCTCCAAATGCTGTTTCCAGCTTTCCTCCAGTGCCAATTCTTCCTAAAGAAGGTTGACAACATGGTTATGTAGACTATGCATACCATGTTAATACTCTGGTTTTATGTTTGCAATCTTTTTTTTTTGAAGTAATTGTCAGGTTACCCAAGATCAGAGTTATAATCTTCTTACAAATAGCTGACAGACATTTGCGTACATTGCATGCAATCCATGGGGATGGAAAGGACTTGTTTGTTCTGTTTGCAGCACGCATTCCTCTTCATGTCATGGCAGGATGCTTGAAGTGCATATTTCCAAAGAGTAAGGATCCCAGCACCAACTGTCACTTCTACATGTAAAGAAACTTCTTGCTTTTGTCACCTGGCACAGTTAAATGATTATCTAATTTCTTCTCAAAATTAAATATGCAAAACATCAGCTATGTGGAAAAGGGAGCCCTAACATTTTTGAAGGTGACCACTGAGAGCCCTTTTAAGGCAAAAAACCCCAACATTCCAGCTTAAGTCTGATACAAGCCTTAGCTACTGACTAAAAATTAGTGCTCCTCATAAAACACAATTTTTTGGCTGCACAAATGTTCATATTCTAATAACAGGGACTAGTAAAAATCCACTTCAAGTTAACACTGGCAGTAACGGAAATACCCACCAGAACAGTAGCAAAGAGGAATGAGTGAACCTCTAGCCTCCCTGGAATCTCAGAGATTTCTAGCAACATTTTCATACAGAACAAACTTTAATAAGAAGTAACAAAACTCACAAAAGAAAGTTAATGGAAAGTCTTAAGTGATTCTTAATAACCAAAATAAACAGCAGAACAAATAAACAAGTGACACAGCCAGGATTTTCAAAAGTACGGAATGAGAAAGTTCAGCTTTTTTTCAGTGGGACACCTAAATATGGCAACCAGATTTTCAGAAATGTTGAGTGCCTAGGCTGCCAGCTGTAAGGTTTAACAGATTTACATTCAGAAGCATCAAAGAAGCAGACATAAAGGCCAGAAAAGAAAAGGGATCAAAGCCTCGTAAGTAGAACAAGATACATGACAGACAACTATGTCTTTCTTGCTGTCAAACCCATTCACAGACAYCAGAAATTATTCTTTATCACATCTCTTACAGCCAAGACGCCAATCCTGAAAATAGCAAGGTGACTACTCCTTAGTTAGAGGATTGGCACTATTGAAGTCACRTATGTAAGGAAAAAACCCCACACATGGAGCTCTGAAAAGAAACTTGCTTTAAATACAGAAGACCCTAGTTTTTACCTATAAATCACAGTTATCCTTCCAATTCTGTTTTTTATGAAGATTCCCATGAAGAAAATACCGAGGTGTATGTCATTTCCATGATTATCCTGCAGAGAAAGGATATATATTTAGTTTAATAAAGAAACTGGCCAATACATGCATACAAATGCATGCTGAACTACCAAACAGAAGCCCTTCTTCAGGATGAATGCAGGACTAACCCTTGACTAATCTGTATTTTGCTGCTTGATTGGACTCTGATTTTCATTATTTCAAAGCGGTTAGCACTTAACTGGATTCATTCTGTTGATTAGTGAGAACAGACAAAGGCTAAACAAGCCCAAGGTTCTCCTCTATCAAACAACATGCACACCACAAACGCATTCATTGTATAATATCCCACATTCCCTATCATTGTGATTATAGCTATCTAGAGCCCATATGACTACCAAAAGCAATAGTCCTTTTTCACATTCACAGCATTTCTCCAGTCACCTGTTAAAACACGTCAAGATTTCAGAAAACCACACCTGGAGATGGAATCCCTCTCAAAAGCTATACCCTTCATGGTTCCTCCTTTAACTACTCCGTGTAGAAGTTCACAGCATGCCACTCTAGACAGTACTTGTATCTCTATACAGATACATCCTCCATTGTTTTTCAATTATTGGGTTAAATATTCATCTGCATGCACCACATAATGTCCACTGTTCTTGCATTGTTTTTCAGAAGTTCTATTGGTTTTGTGCCTACCCATGTCTCCTTGCAGACTCCTGTTTGAAAACCATGTGCTCCTGTTCCATTTTGCAATCGTTTTCTTAAAAATGCTTTTTCTTTTTTGCTATGAAAGTCTAATGCTGTTGACAAACAGTTTTTTCTACATTTATCAACAAAAACACTCCCCCTCAGCTGCATATATTGTAATTGATTCGCACTTTAAAGTGGTAAATAAAAATCATGCTAACACAAAGAGTGTGGTTAAAAAGAACTGCTAGAAGAAAGGATATGAGAGATGTTAATGCACTACACATGAGCAAATTCTAGAAACCATCAGGCATCCCTGCATTTTAATAGATCAGATTAGAGCCGCTCTCCTGTCCTTGCTGTACTTGATCCCCAGAAGGCAACAACGGAGTATCTGCACTTGTTTCTAACTACTAAGTGTTAGGCCATTTGCAAACAAACGATGGATGCCAATTTTCAAGCCCCAGCCTATGCATTGATTCTCAGTGCCACATACACCAGCATTCTTCCACATATACTACAAGTCAGCAGCTGACCTACGGCTGACAGTCTTCAGTTTAGTCTGATTAGAGGACTACACATTCCTCTGCCTTGTCCCAGAGGCAAAGAGATTGGGAAAATGTATGTATTTGTACATATAGACGTGTGTGTGCATATACACACAAATACCTGTATAGAAAGAAAGAGGAACATATTTCTAACAGCATTTTCTATAACAGGAACAAAAGAGAAATCTTTCATTTTTCCCTTTGATTGCAATTCCACTTCTCTACAAGGCCAGCACGCTGCTCTTTGATACAAGGGTAACATCTTCCTGCAATTTTGCAGAGCACCCAGTCCACTGTTCATACTTATCCTACCAACATGCAATAATATCTAATGACAATTCCAACACAGAAATCCTTTGCAGCAGCATGCAGCATTAATCTGAATTAATTTGAGGAAAACATTGATTTCATTCATTGGCAATAAACATTCCATAACTTTTGTTGTTGGGTAGGGGTTTTTTTGCCATTCAGCTCCTCCCCTTCAGGCCAATTTTGAGATTGGCCAAAGGATCAATTTTGACTTCAGTAGATAGCTTTTTTGTTTGGTGTGGGGTTTTGTTTGTTTGTTTTGTTTTTAAATTCCAAGTCAACATTAACTAGCAGAAAAACTGCTAGCGGTCCACCACTTACAGTGGCCGAGCTGGTTAGCAAAGAGAAACGGGCCATATGGGTAACAGCAGTTTTCAGTTTCTCAGCACAACTTTATCATGGTGGCATGTGCTCCATAAGGCCAGGAAGACCGTCCAGGGCAGAAGGGGGCTTCCAGTGAAGGGAAAGTGACTACAAATGCAAAATAAACCTTGAAACCTCCCCTCAATTTTAAATGTGTGGAGGACCTGTGCGCACATGTAAGAAACTAAGGAAAGGTAAAGTTAATGCTTGGTAAACAGGAAGTTAGAAAGACATGAAAAGGTCTTATCTTCCTATACTGTTAAAGATGACCAGAGCTGAGGTTCATTTGCCCCAGCCACTCTCCCTCAGACAGCACTCAAAGAAAAGCAAGGAGCACCTCTGCTTCCCAAGTGAGCAGGCCCTGGCACATAGCAACCTCTTCTGTGAAAAGGATTTTGGTGGGACAGAAGTAACACTACAGGCTGAAGATACCCTCTACGATGTCCATTCGAACTACCAGCAGTTGTTCCACCCTCCAGAACAGTGAAAGAAGTCCTGTCTCTCTTGGACAAACACGACTTGCATGTGTTCCAAAGGTCGCTGCAGACTCTTGCATCATTTGATTCAGAGGTTCTTTTATAATATACACTAACATACCTTCACAGGGAAAATTTCCTGTCCAAACCCATCAAGGCGTTCCACTTCATTGATGTACATTAGCTCAGCTTCTGCTGCTGTAATGCCACTGCAATTAGAGTAACAAAAGGCAGCAAATGGTTCAATATTATATGCACACAAAAAATACTAGTGAAAAAATGGGATATTCACAAACTGCTTTAGAAGACACTTTGGAGACGCTGCCTAGAAATGCATAACACGAAACTAACTTTCAACATTAGGATCATAATCAGCAAGGGGAGGAATTTTGCTAAATGTTGCTAAAGTAGGGTACAAAGCACAGTTCAAATTACAGGAGGAACAAACTGAACTGATCATATTACTCAGTTTCTTCTGCACACATCAAATATTTTCCAGGCTTTATGAAAACATCGGGCCATTGCATCAGGTTGTGTCTAGTTCTGGATGGCCAATTTGAGCCATAGGGGTCCTGATTTGCATAAATAGTATACAAATCCACTGAAGTTGCTTAAAACGACTTAAAAGGGAAGACCTACATTTTCATGTTGGCTGTTCAAAAACACAGGCGCTAAATCAAATGTTGAGGAGATTCTCTTTCATAATAGAGAACAAACCACCTGAAAACTTTTACACACGTGTCTACACACGCTGCTGTCACAGCTCAGGAATTCAGACAGATTTCAGTTCTCAAAAGCAGGTCAGAATAGATTGCAGGTTGTGCCAAAAGAAGGCCACTATTAATGTTTCTCCTCCTTGCTCCTCCTTACCACAGCTTACAGAAATATAGGAACCAGACAAATACTTGGGAGAAAGAGGGAGAGAAAGGAGGTGGAATGTGATCTACCTGCTGAAGTGAGGATAAGTATTTGTTCTTTGTGTTGCAGAAATAGCACTAAAGAGCATAGCAGGGGAGGGAAATCTTTCCTTTCAAGTCTGTGAGCTAACCAAGATCACACAAGCAGCCCATAGGAGAGAGAGAAGAACAGAACCAGGCCTGTTCATGGCCAGCTTGGAAGCTAACCCTTTGGTTGCATCAAAGGCCCAAGCTTGCATTGAAACGCAGACTAAGAATGGCCTTAGACTCAGGGATTGGTATTTGCCCCTTTACAACCATTTTCTGTCATATAATGGGGAGTGCTGCAACCTTCACATAATATTCCTGTTGCATTTCATGTAATAAAACTTTAAATGCAAATTCATTATACAACACAAAAGATTATTTCCAATGACGTATAGGCACTGCCATTTTTCTAAGAACAGCACTCTACAAGTTTGAATACTTCCACCACCGAAAGACCTAGATGACACGAAAGAAGCCTGCTTACAAAGAAGGTATTTGTACTGAAGCACTAATACATACACTCCTAGCTCATTAACTAGTAACAGCATATTGTATCTTCTCCACAACTAGACTTAAAACCCAACTCCTGTTATTTTCATTTCCATTACATTGAGAGTGTGTGTATTCCCCTTTCTTGAATGAGAGAAAACCCTCGGACCACCACCGATCAAGTCACAGGGTCTTTCACCATCAGGATTTAAATGAAACCAAGAAGAGAAACGAGTCTACTACACAGCGCAAGTAGTGTTACACACGCTTATTAAACCTTATGGTGCAAATGCTCATTTATTTGGGATTAAGTTCCTTGGCCATTTTGTGTTCACAAGAGGCAGATAATCTTTTGTAACAGACTAATTAAAAATCCAGCGAGACGTAGCATAATAGTAACATGAAGATAGGCTAGTTTACCCCTACCAGAAAAGCATGGGGAGGAAGGGAAGTCCTAGGAGGATGATGACAACAACAAAATCTGAATCTTAACATGTCAAGCTCACCTGTGAGTTCGGTGCTCCTGAGCAACCTTTTGAGTCAGCTCCTCTAAGACAGCTTCATCCTGTGTCCAATCCTGTAAAAATATGAAGTAGCATCAAAAACTAGTCATCCAAAGAGAGAGACAACAAAATGCAAGACAGGAATTATGACGGCAGATGTTTCAGGATTGTTTCCTGTTCACGCTCTTCTAGGCAGTTACAGAGAGAGAACATATCTCCAACTGCATTGAAAATTGAGAGCATGGGATGCTGAAAATGTGCAAGGTGAACACGAGGGTCTGGGTTTTTTGTATCTTCTTTTGGGGGAAAGTAAAAAGATACTGTTAAAAAAAGGGGTAAGGTGCTTATTATTCCAAAATAGAGAACAGAGTATAGAGCACGGATAAGGGATCTTTTCCTGGATAAGGACCAAACAAGTCTTTAAAAACACTCAGAAGTCTACAAATTAATATATACCTTTTAAAACAGCCCAAAATAATGCATAGACCATGGAAAACGAAGTCATGCTTATTTTCTGTCCTGCAGCCTACAGGTACTCCCTTCACCATGTTAAAAGGGATTGAAAGTTTTGTTACCTCTTCAAATATGTAATAAAATGTACTTTATGCTTGCAACACATTTCTGAGCAGAAATTTTTATCTTCTGCAAATTTAATAATGTGGAGTAGAAACAATTCTGAAATAATTGGAAGCAAGTTAATAAAGGAAGTCTGCTCATAAATTCAAGGCAAAAAAAAAAAAAAAGGAAGCTGAAAAACTTTCTTGCAAAACCTCAAAGTTCTTATTTTTATTTGAAAAAGCCTTAAGGCTGCATGTAATGTACTTAAATACACTGCCTGTTTCTTGCTCAATGGGGCCCTCCCTCTGATATTTGCTTCTGCCACAAAAAAATGTGAAAGTGGTAGCGTGCTAATGAAAAATGGCATGGTACATGCCTATGCACAGCTACACACCTGTGGGGTGTACTGTGTACATAACTTTGTTCTTTTCCCTGCTGAAGAAATGCCATTTGACACACACTGTAGCCTCACAAGATCAAAAAGTACAAATGTAGCTGCCCCTCCCTCGTCCACCAGCTCACTTCACTAATGAATTTATAGCAACATTCTCGTTGGAGGCTCTTTCTATGCCTGAGATTCACTCAAATCCTCCCACTTGCTTCAAGACTAGTTTATATCTGCAGCACTTAGCAACTGCCACTGAACTTGCAGTGAAATATTTACTATTACGTTATCCACTCCTCCCCAGAAGAGCAAAGACAAGTAGTTAACGAAATGTCTAGAAAAAAAGTTGATTTAACAGTATGCTTCTGAAGACTGTAGGAAGCAGACACTTTGCTGATTTTGTTAAATTTAGCAATAGTAGCATGGATGAAAGGCAAGATACCACAAAGTGAGCACATGCAAAACAGAAGAAAGCTGACCACACCACCATGTAGGCAGCTGACTCAAAAATGAAGGTTCTAGGAGATGGGCCCAAAGAGTAAACTGCTGAACCACATAGAAATTAACCACCTGAAAGCTCATCGAGAGGCCTAAACCCTCCCCTATTTTTTTTCTGAATAGAAAAATAATATCAGTATATTGAAAGAACTTCGCAGAAGTTCAGTAACTTACAAAGTGACATCTTGACGATGCATTTCTCTGTCTATATTTGCAGCCATCTTCTTTCCCACTTAGGCTATCGTACACAACTTCATAAGCCATCAACTATACACAAGATCATCAATTACTTATCAATAGATAAAGGCAGCCTACCAAAGAAATCCTGCTCCACTAGTCAGGCTAACAGAAGTTTCTTAGTGGAAGGTCAATACTGAAGCCACATTCTAGCTATACAAGGCATATTCAGATCTCTAGACATTGATTAATTCCTCTTCTTCCTGCTGACTCTCTTTTTCAGGTGGTATTGAACTCTGTCTACCAGCTCAAAATTGCACTTTCACGTCAAGACACTGTGCAGCTGTCACCTTAGAATGGACTATCCACTGCAGTTCCTGTACAAAGAGCGCTGGTAAATGAGATGAAATGCTTCTGGAAGTGCCTTTCTCAAGCCTTCAAATTACAGTGAGATGAATCATTCTCCCTCTACCGCTCCACTAATTGCAGAGGGAAACCAGATGCCTTAAGTTCTAGGCAGCTACACTCAGGGCATGGCAACCCCACCCCACTTCCAAATTTTTTTTTCCAGTTAGAAAGAATTCCAAGATCTTTTACAGTTTATGAAGCTTACACTCAAGACTTGTGCTGATGGACTTGTTCATCTAAGATAAACCCAGCCTTAACCTCAGCAGGCTTTTTTTTTTTTTTTTTTCCCCCCCTCTCTAATCCATCCTCCCAGAGAGGCTCAATGTCATGGATTGCAAGTGCTTGGCATTTGTCACCAGAGTTTCTAACATCATTAGTGACCTAAAACACTTCCCTCAGCATTCAAATTATTTGCTAGTTTCCAATGTAAATTTAAAACAAACTTACAGCATAGTCCCTGGAGAACATTTTGAGACCTGATTCATGTTCCACTTCAGTCTAATAGTCAGTCGATGTAAATTCACATTCTCTTGAGGAAAGGCTGTATGGTGCACAATATTTACTACATCACCAGCCCCTCATATCCCCATGTTATGCCACGTTACTAATACTGCAGTACTGCTAATATACACCTTTTTAAATAGCTGCAAATTCTTTTTTGATTCAAAGAAGTACATTTCTTTTGTTGAGACCTATTCCTAGTGGAGGCTTAACAGGAACTGAAAAAGGGCTAAATTTCCATAGCATATATTCATTCAGATACAATCAAGTATATTGCAGGTTTTGAGGAGCAAAGTTTATTTCCACTATTAATAGTTCAGCGCTGGTGCTTTTACTCTGTTATCAACAAAGCCATCTCTGAGGCATGGAGAAATTATTCATAAAAGACCGCAAAAGAGGGGGATAAGGAACTCACCATAGGGAACAAGACATATTCTCGGAGGAAGTCATGAGATTCAAACTGATTATAGTCTCCAAAATCCGCTGGAAAAAACAACACAATTACTCATTTTAGCACTTTCCACACATGTTAAGACCACACTCAACCTTTGCACAGATGCTTAATTTCAAGTGGGCGAGTTCTCTCTGAAGCCACAACCCAGTACAAAGATTTCTGCTTGTACTTTAGCTTTTAACATGGAGGTCTGAAAATAATAGTGTTATTACTAGAGATCAAGTAACAGCCAACAAGTAATTTCTCTCTTTTGATCCCTAATATTATGACCATTTGCAATGCTTAACCATCAGGAGTGCAAGAGTTTCTTTTTCTGTAGCCTCCATGAACTAATACCACCATCGAACAAGGCTGGGATCACTCAGCCTCTTTAAAAATGGTGCACACTTTTGCTTCTCCAACATTTCCAAACCTGACCAGGCAAGAAAAAAAATTAACCTACCTCTGCTACAATTCTACACAATTGTACAAAAAGGCGCTTAATTTTACAGCCTAGGAGGTTAAAATCCACTAGCCAATTCTATTAAAAATTGTCAACAACCAAAATGGTTTGAGGGGAGGAGGGAAGATCTTATCCTCCTGCAGCCAATACAACAGTACAGGCACTGTGTCAGTTTGACTGGCCCACACCTTTCTACTTGCTTTTCTACTTCTTCTACATCTCTTTAAGAGGTACTCATCTCCACGCTCACATTCACTCATACGTCAGGCTGAGGATTCTTGTCTAAATGTCCTTGAAACTGTGGAGTTCTGAAAATGCTTCCTAAAGGCTAAACTACGTTAAAAAAACAAAACAAAGCCTATATTTATCTAATCTGTTAAAAAAACAACAGCTTATATCAAAAGAATATCTTGCCAGGAGGTTTTTATTTTATATTAATTGAACTGGATCAAACGCCATCTACAAGATCCTCATATTATAGAAGTTGGAAATTCCCACCATAAATCATATTAGCTAAACATTCTTTCAAAGCTTCTAGACAATTTCACGTATTGCAGGATGCCAAAAATGCAGTTTCATTTTGTTTTCACCTCAGAGTTATGTTTTAACATAAACAGAAAGAAATCAAAATGGACATGAAACAGAGTCTGTAAGTTTAAAAGAAATAAGTATTTCAAATATCTTCTTGCATCACATGCAAAGGACAAAGAGAGTAATACAAGGTCAGGAATAAAGCAAACAGGATTAGGTGCAGCATTCTGATGCAATGGTCTTTGAAATATAATAGATTATGTAGAAAATTCAGAATAAAAGTGATTACTTCAAACTGATTACAAAGACTGACTCACTCTCAAAGTTACCAAAAAGCTCCAAAAACACAGGACCAGTGAAACATATTAAGTATCTACTGAGCCCTAACTCACACACTGAAAAACTTCATTTACTTAAATTGCAAGGTTCAGTATGGAATCTTACACATATATTTTCCTTTATTAATAAAACATTTCAAGATTTGAAAGGAAACATTTTTTCTTCAATTTTTAACCAAGAAATAAGATACTAAAACGGAATTTCTACTGCCCTAAGGAAGATCATATTAGCATTACTCTCCATTGAACCTTTAACTTCCAAGAATCAGATCTTCATGTTTGCTATTTATATATATACTTCCCCCTTCCCTCTCATCAGAGGAGATGGCCAGAGCATGATTGCTGAAACTCTACCTTAGGTTCTCATAGTCAGTTGCAGATGGACTGAAACATACTTTCTCCAAATACAGGGCTCCCTCCTCTGCCCATATACATTATGTGATCCCACTTTTATCGATGTCCTTAGGAGGTTCAGAATAAAAATCACATTGTAAGAAGTAGTTTATTATTAATTTATAACTTGCATAACAACTATGGTCATGTGTTCTTTCAAACTTCAGATAGCACTATACAGCAAAATGAGTTTTTAATTAAAGGCAAAATTAAAGCTGCTGCTATGCTCTTTGATGTAATTGCATTTCAAACCAGAGAACGTGAAGCAAATTCATTACTGCAAAGTACTCTGTGGTTGGGGTTGGAAGAACTGGAGTTTTGTTCAGATTCACTAACATGGATTTTAGAAATAGGAAAGTTGAACACTGTGATGTGGTCCATCATTCCCTCCCTGAGGGTGTGAGTGTTTCATCAACGGCAGTCCACCTATGCACTTTTAAATCAATAGAAAACCCAGCTGTTGTGAGTAGGAGTCATACAAGGCCGTAGTTAGCGCCCAGTCAACATATAGAACAAACCAAAAAAGCCAACGTTGGAAAAGGGCTATCAGGTCATGTCATCTTACCTTGCACTGCCAAACCAGCTAGTCGAATTCCCTGCTCCAATGAAGAAACTAATCGGCCATCAAGAACATCCTTTTTCACTTGTAGGTAATACTGATATCTACAAACAAAAAAAGAACACAAATTAGAACATCTATATGTTTGTACATTTTCTACAGAACAAAAGACTGCTGAAAGCAAGAAAAACTCACCACAAACAGGTCAGCCAGTTAAACAGCAGTCTGTGCCTGGCTTCAGAAGTTCCACATTACCAAAACAAATCAATATGATCCCTACACGTGCAATGCTTCCAGGTGGATGAAAAGGAAAATAGAAAGTTCTAATTTGTTTTCCCTAGACCACAGAGAAGAGGGACATCTGCTGGGATTACCTCCTCCATAAATTTTGTAGAGGTTACTGAAGACCATGCAATCACCAATTGCTGGCGCATATTTCTTCTACTGTTTTTGCTGCAGTGTCACCATTTTGATAGAAGAAACAGAATTTTAGCAACATACTTTGGCCTACTGACATAACTTTAACTATGGCCCACATAGAAGTTTTTTAAATTGGCCTCTCTCATCTGTAAGGATGACTTAGACACACAGATCAAGCAAAACCAGCTTCTAATATGCGCTTGCTGATCCACAGTATCTAATCACAAGACAAACTATGTTAGTTTTAACCATAGTGACAGAACTCGCACATTTCACCTTACATTTGCAATAGAGTAGATGAGGACAAACAAGAAGCTTTCCACAAAAAGCTTAACTAGTTAGTGTCCCCATCCGTGCATCCCTCCCACCCACTGAACTGGACCAGACCCACAGTAGAGCCGGCCAAAGCAGCAGGGATATGTCCAGTCCCTCCGGCATATCAGGTTAAAGTCCAGTGGAGACAGCTTCGTTAACAGGCCACAACTTTTTATTCTGCAGGCGCCAATGCATGTTCCCTAGAGGTACCTGTGTGGCACGGGCAGTAAAACCAGGCAGGGGCAAGACAGGTAGCTGAAGAAATTACAGCCACAATTGCAAGGACATGCCACTGATGTGCCAATAATCAAATACGGTTGAGTTACAGCAATATAATGATCTCACATCCATCAGCTTAAACTTTTGGTGCAGACATATGTAACCTGTCCCAACTGAGATGAAACAATTTCTTCTCAGCCAACATGCAACAACTCATCAGGTCTGAGCCCAAAGGTAGAGGTACTGTGCTAGTGCAGCCACAGCCCATGTGTGCACTCAGCCTCATGCACCCAACCCCCAGACCTGCTGATAGTAACTGATGCACCTGGGTGACCCAAGTTAGGAAACCCCAAAAACCAACAAAGGGGTTTCTCAGGCTGTGACCAGACATGCCAGTCTGGCTGCAGCTGAACCAGGTTAGGAGGTCACTGCTCCCTTCAGCTGCATGCCTGCTCACCTCCCTAACACAAAGGGCATCCCCTCAAAATGGCATGGATTTAAAAAATAATTGCTTGAGATAAACCAGGTTAGAAAGAAATGGTACACAAGCATACTAGCCACTCTCAGAGACTGCAACCTCTGCAAGGCGGACAGAAAGACTGGGGGCAGTAAACGCCTAACTGGACTCGGCTGCAACCAGCACACCACATCTGACCTTACCTTTGAACCTTTGGGAATAGCAAAGAAACTGTTCTGGTCTTGTTTTAATGATTTCAGATACGCGCTTGTGTGTGTGTGTGTAAGTCACCTTCCCAGTACAAATGCAATTAACCTTTTCTTCTTGGAAAGGAGAACCACTGTAACCCATGTTACAGGGACTGCACTGCCTTAACTATACTCGAAAATGTTACCATTTAATTCCGTGTGGAGGTGTTAGAAAATACCTGCGTGCTCCAAAATCAGCATAACCCAAGCCATGCTTTGAGGGCTATTAATCAAATGCAGCGTTTTACATTTTTCTTCAGTTAAATCTTCCGTCAGCGATGTGAGATGCAATAACTTGCCACTAGACAGCACCAATGCTCTGACCAGACCCGTACTCTCAAGGCAGCAGGGTGTTTAGAGGCTACAAGCACTGCAGGGCAGAGAAATCCTCTCAGGGAAGGCCTCTGCACATATTCTTCACGCCTGAGAAGTTCCCTTCTTCAGTTCACAATTTTTACGTGTGCTTAAAAGGTAATTGTTGGGTTATTGGTTTTAGGCTTCCTCTTCCCCACTCTCCCCTACAAAAGGCAGAAGAACATTTTCAAACAGGAAAAATATAATCTCATTTAAAATGCTTAGATTTGGCTTTCACACAGCCTAATGAAGATTAAAACTTCAGGGGATTTTGAAATTTGACTGAGAGAGGCACTGTAAAAAGCATATGGCTTCTCAGCTTGAGCCCTGTGCTTCAGCCCCAGGTTTCACACTTGCTCTGTCCAAGAGACAAATCAGCTTGTTTCCACTTCTTTGCAATGACTAAATCCCAACTCTGACAATACGCATGCTTTCATACAAGCTTGACATAAGCTGCTTTATCAAGTATGCAAGTGAGCAAGTGTTTGCTGAATCTGGTCTTCGAGACTTGTAATCCCAAAAGCAGGCTATTTATGTCAATGCTACATATACATGCATGAGTTACATATTCTAGTCTAACAGAACAAAAGTAAAATCCACACCTGCCATAAAGTTAGAGCTATTGTTAAAACAAACACAAAGTTAAGAGACTACATGCAAGTCATAACAATGTAAAATCTTATAGTGACATCCTAGCTCTATAGAAGTCAAGAATGTCACCAGCTTTAGTGGAGCCATGATTTCAGCCACAGTGCCCACAAAACTATAGATAAACCATAGAAAGGATTATTTCGGTAAGCATCATCAAAAACATGATGTCAATGCAGTTACTGTAGTATCAAATATTGCAACCAAGACTTTCAAAAGAAACAGTGATGTGGGGTTTTAGTTGCAATTTTAGTTGCCAATACTTTAGAAAAATTGTTTTAAGACAGCAGCCAGCATCCACTTTATGAGAAAGATGCCCATTCACAAGTGTTTCATCCTAATTGTCAGAAACAGGTCACATTTAAAAATCTTAATAGGAATATTCTACAATATTATGGTATAGCATTGCATTTACTAACACTGTAGCAGAATAAAAGTTTAGGATTTATTATATATTGTAGATTGACATGCAGTAAGAGTTTAAAAGACATATATAATTAGCTCTCTGACATTAACTAGTGTATCCATCAGGAAAAACCTCGTGGAGAAAGTTGTCACCTTTCACAGGCAAACACACTGAAAAGCAATCACCTGCTATGGCTCTGTCACCTTCTTCAATGGAAGTGCCAAGATAAACTGAAAAAGATTGAGGCAGAAACCTATGGTCTGTACCAGCTTCATCTTTACCCCTGGACTGACAGTGACAAGGGTCACCCACCTAAGGTGTCCCCCTGACATCTCCTTTCATCGTGGCCACATGAGGCACAAACTGGGACCATCTCCTTCACGAACTGGAATGGCTAATTCCACTGTAAAGGAAGAGGAGGAGCATACCCTGGAGGAAGCTCTGCCAGAAGGCTCTAATAGCTCTACCAGCCACAGATTCATGGCTCAGCCGTGCTGCAAAACTGTGGTCAGGCTCTCTGCCCAGCCAACGGAGAGGAGAAATTGGCCCATATTCTGTCAAGGATTTGAGGCTCCTCCATCTGAAATTACGTTAAATGCTGTTATTATGTCACTATGCTAGCTGAGACTGCTCTTTGTTTGCTCGGATTGCAAAAGTAGATCTATAATTTGAGGGAAATCAAACATTTTAAAAATTATTCAGCTATAGATTCACTGAGGAAAGCTGTTCCAGAACAGCCGATAAAAACATGCATTTCATAAGCCTCCTATTAGGTGGTTTAGTTGGGAAAGCATATGGAAACTGAACAAAAGAGAAGTTTGCACTCTGCACCACCAAATAATAAAAGGCAAGAAATTCAAAATTAAGACTTGCAAAGTTTTAATCACAGAGCCATTCTGGCATACTAGGGGAGTGCAGGGCAGAAGAGACACCACCATAGCCAAGCGGACTGAGAGCTGAAATCTCTCACCTTCGTTGCTCATTTTGGGTTAAACATTTTTAGCAGAGCCGTTGTGTATTCAATATAATAAAGGCTACTACTGTTTGCCAGCCTGTAGCTAATTCCAAGGGGAATGGGAGTGGACAACAAGTCTGAACAAAGCCATAATTATAAGGGTATCATTTCCCACAACTCTATTTAGCCAACACAGAAAACATTAAAAGTATATTTGCATCTATTGCATCAAAAAGCACACTTTTTATAAAGTAAATAAGCTGCAACTGGACAACTATGAGACAACATCTGAACTCCAGAATCAACATCTGCATTTTAGCAATCCATGCTACATCAGAGAAAAAAAAAAAAACAAATAGTATTAGTAAGCAGGAGATAAGGGTACTGGTTTAAAATTTAATTGCAACACCCAGATTCAGACTCAGCTACAGCTGGGTAAATGTAGAGAAACTCCATTTGCCCATACAACTCTGCATAGACCTCCCAAGATCAGGATTCGTGTTTGTTCTCCTGTCAGTTCAGAAAAGAACGTGGGTGTTTGTATAATGTCACTGAATTCATTGTACCCTTCCATCACCACTGTTTATCTGATGTATAACCTCTGTGGCCGTTTTATATAAGCAGAAAATAACTCGATTCATTTTACTGATTTCCGTTCTCTTCAACAACCAATGTTTCAGATACCACAAGCCACGCAGAACCTGGCCTGATCAATATTGGAAGTGAGATCTTTGTAGAGAAATGAAAGGATGGTTTACAAAGGTAAGAATATGGGTTAGTTTTGCAGAGTAATTGCACTGGTGCACTGCATCTTCACAATTTTCCTAGTAGTGACTTCCACAAAGAACCACAAGGCAAATACTTCATTAATAATTACTCAATATTATCAGACCTGGTAGCCTTAGTAATCAAGCAGCATCCAACTCTGCTAGGAAATGTACAAGAACAGAACAAAAAATGCTTGTTGCCCCAAGGATTTACAATCTAAATACATATTTCATACACATACATAGGTCTATACGTTTATACAAAAAGGTGACAGGATCGAGATAATAAAGATTAATACTGTTTGAATGCTGTACTGTGATCAGTCTGGATTTTTGTTATTTTTCCCTGGTTTTACTTTCCTTCTCTGTACATCAGGGACAGGAAGAGCTTGGAATATACACATTACCTCTAGTGCAGCAGAAAACACTTTTAAAAAACTTTTTTTTGTTTGTTTGTTTTGTTTGTTTGTTTGGGTTTGTTTTGGTTTGGGTTTTTTAATCAGTCATTGTGTTTTTCTGGAAATTTCAAGCCACTATGAATACATTACAGTTTCAATACCAATAAATATTTACCTTGAGTGTCTCTGAAAATACACAAAGCACTACAAAACATGTATTAGTTACCCAAGAGGTACAATTCCTTTAAAATTGTTTCTAATGATGCAATTACTGGCATGACTAACTTTTTTATAACTCATTAGGTACCTTTTTGGCGTCAAGCCTATCTATTGGATAACTGCATAGCTATGTAGTTTAACTTCTTCTCTGGAGGAAAAGAGAACTGCTTTACCGTTTCGTATCTTCAAAATAAGAAGTCTTTAAGACTCAAAGGAGAAACAGATTGGCCCCCAAGTGGTTTAGCTCAAGACCTTCAGCTGTTTTCCAACTTCAAAAAAAAAAAAGAATTGCAATTAGAGTACAATATGATCTTCTAAAATTAGGAACACAATAAAAGTCTCACTGAATCACAACAACAGTCCAACTCAGCTCATTTGGGTTTATCTTAGTATGGTAATATACTTCTGAGCAGAGATGCTGCAATGTACACTTATGCAATAATCTGCCCACAGGGGAAGCAGTTTCTCCAGAACAGAGGCCTTTTATCATTTACTAAAATTATTTTAAGCATTAGCTTTGATATTGATGTGTCTATTGTTCATCTCACACTAAAATCTGCCGTGATCTTGGCTTTGATACTATTTAGCAACAGGATTCCACAGATACCTATATGCTACATTTTAAAGAGAAACCCATTTTTTATTTTAAACACAGGGTCTTTCATATTTTCTCAGCCTTTGAGTTAGATGAGCCAATGACTCAGCTATTCAATGGGCAATCAAAGGAACTAATTGATAATGACCAAAAGGTTATTTTTATTTATTTATTACATATTTAAGACAATCATAATAATACTTAACTCTTACTGGTTGCTTTTCTGACAAAAACATGCTTTAAATAGTATTAATGATCATTAGCCTAATTTTATAAATAGAGTACCTGAGGCATGTGGCTGGTGAAGTTACTCGTTAAACTTGGACAGGAAACCAAGGCAGATTTGGGAGATCTAGGTTTTGTTCCCAAGTCTCAATTCAGAGTACTACTTACTGGATGCTGCTTATTTCATGTGGGTCACTCAATATACTGCAACAAAACTGACTACAAACTTGGACTAGATTTTATATGGCAAGAAAGAAAGGCAGGCAGGCAGGCAAGACTGGTCTTTTCAGATACAACGTTCAGTATATTGGCAAAGATGGAGTTATGATTTCTGGGCTTGAGCATGCTGAAACACATTTTAGATGCAAGGATTCAATCAGCACATCTTAATCTAAAGGCACTTTAAAAAAAAGAGGTACATACATTGATGATGTCATTGTCAGCAACGCAGTGCTAAGGCCTTGTCTTTGCCGTTGTAAAAAACTTAGATGGTGTTGATAAACAGAACATCTCCGGCTCGCTCCTCTGGAATTTCATCAACTTCTCTCCCAGTGAAAGTCTGGTATTTCGCAGTACTAGACAATAGCCGTTTATCTGGGATTTGTGGTAGAATATAAAAAGCAACGGCTGTGCTTCCACTACTAAAGGGTAATATTTTTGGAAGGGTATTATTGAGAATAAGTCTACCACACCCTGTCACAGACCTTCAGAAAGATCAGCAGACTTGCCAGAAAAAAAAGGGAAAGAGACGAAAGAGCCTTTGTCACACATGCAGGAGGAAATTCCTTCAGAAGCTCAAACTGTCAATGCCAATAGTAAAGACACAGTCATAACAGTTTCTAGGGTAAGAACTCCTTGATCATAACAACCTTATAAGGTAGGTCAAGGTTAGCTTCAGGTAACTGAGAAATGAGGTTGTTCAAAGGCAGCATCCAACTGTCTACATCCTGGTTTCCTCCAGCAGCTGGATGGAACCCATGACTGAAACTAAAAATAAAATAAATGAAATACATGGAAAGATTTGTGTCATTCCTTTTCCCCTTCCTAATGAGACAGAACAATGCTGGGTTAGCATCATTTTCACACATAGGACTGAAAAAGGAGGACAGATCAAAACACAGTTCATATCACCTACTTCCACATCGCTCAATCTCTTTCTTTAAAAGCAACAGTTTATAGCTGAAGGGGAGAAAAGGGCATTTGGCTAAAACAGGCTAATTTCACAATGACGGTCACTTTCCACTTGTTTTGATATGCAACTTGTGAGCATAAGGACAATTAATACACAGCCTCGATGACTGGCTTGCTCTATGAGCTGCAATGACGCACACAATGAAAGGTAAGTGACCACATCTGACCAGTGAAGTTCCTACCAAAGGCCAACGTCTTCCAAAGGTTAAGGTCCAGCTACACAGTCAACTCCTGGCTAAGGATACTAGAACAGGAAAACCTTTGCGCACCTAAAAACAGCCTGATCAGAATTTTGCACTGCTTCATTGTTGTTTACCACCTCTATTTCATCAGTTTACTACTGAAAGGTTGTTCATTTGCATGCATTCCCCAAAAGACAGTCTACTAAAATGTCAGATCTCCACCTCCAYCAATTCTTTACACAGCTGGCAGAAGATTTCAAATGTAAATGCAAAGCATGGGCATTTTAGGAGCAATAAGCCTTTTTTCTGGTGTGAATCAGCCAATGAAGTCAAATTTCTGCAGCAAAATTGAGCATTCAAAAAAGAAAAGAGTATATGTATTGCAAACAGACATGGAACCGTTTAGGAAGGTAAACACAGGCTTTATAACCTCTCACATATAAGCAGCTGCTTCCAGTATAGCCTGGTAATCAAAGTGTTGTGGCTCTTTGGTGTCCACTGTCAAATGGATGGCTGGTGAAACCCTTAGCAGTTAGACACGAGATAACAGCATCACACTCAGCATTCTTGTTGGCAGCAAAAGACTGAGCCTGGATTGTAAAGAAGTGCTCTGCGAGTGTTTTTCTTTTCCTGCCATTTCTGATGGGCCACAAGCACGGACATGCACCCAGGCCTTGTTGCGGCCCGCAGACATGACACAAGCCTTCCAAAACACGCACTGCTTCCGCGAGAGGCTTAGCCAGCAGCTGCAGCTTTACAGTATCCACCAATTTCTCTATATTTAAAAAGGAACCCCCTAACCGCAACAGGTCCATCCTCTGTACTTGTACTTTTTGTTAAGAGTGTATTATACTTTTTGGATACACCAAGTTCAAATAAACCCACAAACACAAAGTTAAACCTTAAATAAAAAGGCCAGTAATAGCATGCTTTAGCAAGAAAGGAAGGCATGCCACAACCTGATCCTGATTTTCTGCCCTTGAACTCTTGAATTAATTATAACAAATTACAGGGAGCCCCACTACAATTTATAAGCACAATAAACTCCCTTACAACCACCTATAATTTTATCAGAGTTAATCCAAATACCTAAAGAATTATACAGCACAAAACTCCAACATGCCTTTTAGAGTAAAAAAAGGGGGGAAGCCATATTCTCTTGTCTTCCGAGCCCTTTCTCTCAGCAAAGGCTACGTTTGGTCTCTGCAAGCTGGAGTCCAGCAAAGCCAGCCCTGGTGACACCACCATAGCATTCATCCTTATAAAGGCTGGAGTGGGATTGCAAAAGAAAAGCAAAACAATCAAAATCATATAATGCAAAGAAATCTGTATTTTAGCGTTTTCAGTTGAAAAACAACATTCAATGCAATCATAAATACTACATGGAAACACTAGAATAAAACATTTGGGAGTGAAGAGTTTGTTAGCAACACCTCTTTGAAAAAAGCCATGTATCCATCTGGTTTGGGTTTTAAGCACATGCTAAAAGTGTTACTGTTCAACATGGTAGTCCTATTGACTTCAGACTACTCACATAGTTAAGCTTAAATACAAACTCAACTACATGCTCGTGTCTCCTCAAGTGAGCAAAACACTTGCATTTGGCTACAGAGATCCAAAGGTTATAATACAGGAGACTTTATTTTTTCTTATTAGCTTCACTTTTTTTTTTTAATAATCAAAAAAGAAAGTAGAACTGAGTCAGGCAGGCGAATTGCACAAATGCTGTAGATCAGTATTCTCGTTCTCCCACCCTATCAAAAAAAAAAAAAAAAAAAAAGCCTATGAGAAAAATCCCTCTTGCTAAACTTCCTTCAGCTTTTTTGCGCAGTCTGCAAGAAAAAAATATCAGTACTCAACAGGGGGTTTTTCTGAGTGCAAACCCACAAGGTCTCACACAACTGCTGCCTCTATGCCTCTACCTTCACCTTCCTTCTAACGCAGTTTCCCCCATTCCCATACAGGGTGCCAAGGCTCTTTCTCCTCACCCTGGGCTGTGTGCGCCAGAGGCAGCTATTGCTCTGGTGCAGGACTCTGAGTTGCCAGGGCTTTTGCGTGCAAAGCCACCATCTGGCTCAACAGCAAAATCAGAGGGACAACACTGCAGAGTACCACTCTGTATTACTTTGCAGAGCGGTTCTACTAGCCATCACCCCTCCTTTGCTGCATGACACAAAACATGGGCTCCAACTATGAATAGGAGCTCCAAACACATGTAGGCTCCACCTATAGATAGGTGCTCAATAATATGACATGGCATGCAGCCTACGTGTCATTTCCCACTTAGTCACATCCTCAAAACATCAGGTCCCACGCACAGAGAGCAACTCATGCCCCCAAATCTTTAGCTGGCATAAAAGTAATGGCAGCTGTGAAGATCCACCCTCACAAAGATGTAAAAATGAAAAATGAGCCATGGCTATGTACGCTGAAGCCTACTACACCTCATGGGGAAGAGGAGCACAAAAAACCCTGTTGGTCTTTCCTGATTTAGAACCAGGAAAGATTTCAGCAAAAATGAGATTAGACCCCCAAAAGTTAATAATAGCTTAGATTTACTTCCTTTACTCATATGTGTTGACTCAGTTCAAAATATGCTGTTCCCTGCCCTGCAAAGAAAACGCAGCTAACCTTCAAGCTGTCTCCACTGTGGGAAAAGGTGGTTTAAGTTACATATGGAAGCAATATGAGTCAACAGTTTGAAAATTCTCCTGGTAGCCAGCCAGGTTAATGGCCAAGCAGGTTAGAATATCATGCTAAAAAAATGTGGTGAGTTAATTAGAACATATGTATACTCTAGCTCATACTCTGCAACACTGCAAATAAATAGATAACTCCTTTTAAAAATCAGGCTAAGTACAGGCATAACTCTACACTATTCTTTGGACACAAAACAAACATGAAGAGTTCTGATTGCCCCATGCTCCCCCCTCCATTATGCCAGTTGGAGTAATAAAACATACTGTATACACCCCATAAACCCTGTCTCATTTTTCAATATATATTTTAAATATTCTCCTCCAGTAGGGCTCTAAACTCTGGAATGACATAAGTCCACCAGCCTTTTCTGGTTAAATGTACCACTGTGCACTGATGCAAAAGTTGGACAGAGCGAACACATATACCAGTGAACAACCGGTATGCATATGTAAGTATCCAGAAGCACATCACAAAATGATTGGTTTGTGGGTGCAGAGCAGCATGCAAGTGTATTCAGGTGTTACTTTATTCAAAGAGCAAGTGAACACATTCAAACTTACAGAATGTGTGGTTAACCTGAACTTTTTTT